>MU226068.1:7181586-7192171 GCA_018584345.1 Thuja plicata | reverse complement strand
TTCATCCATTGTTAGACTTTTTGCTTTTGATCTGGTCAAAACACTGCTGCTCTGATCTCCAATGATATCATCTTTAGAGTGGTATCTAGATGTGAATTTAGGAACCTTAGGTGTTACTTCTTCTTCTATAATATGTGATTCTTCTCTGCTTGATTCAGGGTCATTACATGAAACATCAATGCAATCAAACATTTCTTCAATAATAGTATCTTTGTTGCTAGGCCTGGGTTCATCTTCAATCATAGGTGCATATTCATAGTACCTCTCTTGAGATATAAATTTTTTATCAATTTTTACATGAGTACTTTCAATTATCTTTTTCAATCTCAAATTGAAACATCTATATGCTTTGATTTTTGTAGAGTAACCAAGGAAAATACCTTCATCACTCCTGGCATCAAACTTACCAACACCATCATCTCTCTTGATGTAGCACTTGCTTCCAAAAATTCTGAAATACTTTACTGTAGGTACATTACCAAATGAATGTTCATAGGGTGTCTTATCTGCACCTAGCCTCAATTGAGTTATGTTGATAGTATAGACTACTGTATTCACTGCATCTCTCCAATATGTGTGCGCAACTTTTTCTTTAATCATCATAGTGTGTGTTGTATCAAGTATCATCATGTTCCTCCTTTCTACAATCCCATTCTGTTGAGGGGTTCTAGGAGCACTCAACTATCTTTTTATTCCATGTTCTTCACAGTAATCATAAAACTGATCAGAGGTGAACTCTCCTCCTCTATCTGATCTCAGACATTTTAGTTTTAATCCAGATTCATTCTCAACCTTAACTTTGAATACTTTGAACTTCTCAAAGGCTTTAGACTTCTCTTTTATGAACGTAACCCACATCATCCTTGAAAAATCATCAACAAACAAAATAAAATACCTTTCTCCGTAGTATGATCTTGTTTGAGTAGGACCACATAAATATGTATGCACTAGGTCCAATTTGTTTTTGGCTTAGTTCTTCTTGCTTCTGAAAGAACTCCTTACATGCTTTCCCATAACACATTCCCTGCACATTGTGTCAACTAGTCTTACAATACTAGGAAGGTCTCTAACTATCTTGACATTACTTATCTTTACTATGTTATCAAAATTGATATGACAAAGTCTCTTGTGCCATAACCAAGTGTCATCCACTTTTGCAACAAAACAACTTACATCTGAATTGAGATGAAAAACATTACCTTTTGTTTTGGAGCCTGATGCAATCATGTCTCCATCCTTATTTTTAATGATGCACTTATTGTCTTTGAACTCCAAATGATAACCTTTGTCAAGTAGCTATCCAACACTTAGCAAGTTATGATGTAATTCATCAACATACAGAACATCATCTATCTTGTTCTTTCCATCCAGAGTGATAGAACCTTTTCCTATGATAGGTTTAGGAGTGTTATCTCCAAATCTAACCATACCACCTTTGTATTTTTCTAAATGAACAAATCTATCTTTTTCACCTGTCATATGGTGAGAGCATCCACTGTCAATGATCCAATAAGTTCTGATGTCTGCTTTGGAAATTAGGGCTAACTCTTGTTCTTCCTTTTCATTTGTAATGTCCATTTCCTCAAGCAACTTTTCCATGTCTCTAAGGGCAATGAATCCAATTTCATCCTCTCCTGAATCTTCATCATTTAAACCATCTTCAGCATGGTAACATTCCTTCTTATATTTAGCTTTGTAATCATATCTAAACTTCTTGACTCTTGTGGGACACTTAGATGCAAAGTGACCAATCTTGTTGCATGAAAAACATTTGAATGGAAGTTGTCCATCATATTTTCCTTTTCTTTTCTTTTCTCTTTTATCAATCATAGCAATGATATCTTCTAGTTCTTCATCAACTTCTTCTTTCTCATTATGGCTAGAGATGTGTAAGGATTTCTTACCATGGACTGAGGATTTGAAAGTTATTTCACCTTTTGGTTCAGTCTTCAATCTTGATATCTCAAATGATGAGATTTTACTGATCAACGTCTCTCTTTTGAATTCTTGTAACATAGTTTCCTCTAGAATACTGATCTTGTTTTCATAGTCTGATGTTAGAGTAGTTAACAATTTGTCCATTATATCTTATTCTGATATTTCTCCACCATTGTTTCTAATTCTTGAGACTGCTTCATTTATCCTTTGATTGTAGGCTCTAATGTTCTCTTCAGGTAACATCTCAAGACTGTTGTATTTATTTTTCCATGTCTTCCTATGTGCATTCTTTGCTTGAATATCTCCTTCAAACATGTCTTCTAAGTACTTCCATATGGTGTATGCTCTGTCAATTTTCTTGATCTCAGAAAATTCACTGTTGGATAGGGCACTAATTAGGGCTTCTTTAGCGATTGCATTATTAGTAAATGTTTCATTTTGTCTACTAGTAGCATCATCCTTTGCAAGGTCTTTTAGAGATGGAATAATAACTTCTTGTGTATCTATCTCAAAGATCTCAAAGCCAACACATTGTAGATGTGTTATCATTTTGTTTTTCCAATCCAGATAAATTTTCTCCATTGAACTTAGGGCTCTTTTTTCTGAAGTAAGACATCTAATCTACCTTAAGTTGTTAGGCTTCTTCTCCAAGGCACTTGGCTCTGATACCAATTGTTAGAATAGTCCCAAAAGATAACTAAGAGGGGGGGTGAATCAGTTATCAACCAATTTAATTATTTTCCCTTATTAACTTCAGAATACAATAAAGTAAATGCTCATTCAGATAACATAGTACACAACACACAATTTGATTACGGGGAAACCAAATGGTAAAAACCCTGATGGAAATTAGCACCCACAATGAACTATACTTGTTTATAGTAATTCTTGTTAGAAGATCTTGCAACCCTGTTAGGAGTTGTTCTTTACAAAGAAATAAGTATAGTGACCTAGTTAAGGGTCTGACCCTGTTAGGAGTCTTTTACAAATAACCCTGTTAGGGGTGAGGACTCACTGTCCAAAAGCTCACTGCTTCAATGGTGAAGGCTACAACCTTCTGTAGAATAGATATGCACTATATCTGATGATGAACTGTAAAGTATACCTACTATCTTAATCAGTTCCAATGTATTGTAATCTTTGATTGCTTCTTCACATAGACCCTTGATGAATGAAACACAACTGATATTCTGCTCTGTACATTTTTTGTCTCCTTTCATATCATTCACACTTAGCGTATCACAAATGACTTGCTATAAGTATCTTTCTCAAAGTATGAGATCATGGGACCTGTAAGACAACTCTTCATAACATCCTTGTTATCCTTACTAAGCACACAAACAATATTAAGTCCACACAACACAAACTAAACAGACACGACGCTTCACTAAGTCAGCCTCACCAAATTAACTCTAACTTTGCAATCTTCTTAAAACATGTTTGGCACCTTTAGATAACTATCATCAACTCATAAATAATAATGAATATACACAAACATATCCTGAAGATAGGCACAACTCAAGAAAAATGTTAAATACATTGGCTCTGAACAGATACTCTTCCAGAACTGTAACTGCCAATAACAGAATTACACAACTTGATTGAAACATCATATCTGAGTCTGCATGTATGAACATAACATACTAAGCATGTCTACAATCTAAATATATCCATGCAAGGCTTGATATCATAATTTTGATAAGTACATACAGAATCACTACTATATATTATATGTTGTCATCAATGACAAACATACAATCAATCAATTGCACAGAAACAAATCTCCAACAATTGTTAATGTGAATAAGCCATGTAATTTGTCTAAATTAATTGTGCCAATTTTGAAAATTATTGTAATTAAGTGTTGGCATGGTTAGTTAAGTGAATCAAGGATAGGTGTAGGGTTAACAAGGGGTTACCTTAGTGTATTACCCAAGCCTACCCAATGTTACAAAGTTTTGAGATGGTCAACTTGACTTAGAAATTTGTGGGTAAACTTTAGGTGAAGTTTTGGAGGGTCTTTTAGGCTCTCAGAAGGTAACCGGAGTCAATTTTAGCTACCCAAATTGATACCCTAGGGGTTAGGGGTAATTTTAAACCCATTAAGAGCCTTGAAACCCAATTATGACTCCCCTAAAGTCTCATTTTTCAACTTGAGCAAATTTGAAGAGTTCTGTGGTTTTGGTTAACCTCTCTTTTCTTCCCAAGTTGCATTTAACTCCATTTATGGAGAAGGAAGGTGAGTGGGAAGAAATGGATGGTTAGGGTCACCTCATCTTTGATTGGTTCCACATGTTTTTGAATTTTTCCTTTATAGGGAAGGTTTTAGGGAGAGATTGGGTTGTTCACCCACTCTCTACCTTTAGAGACAATTTCAGATTGAAGGATCTTTTTGAAGAGAATACTTCAAAGGATAGCTCATCTTAGAGTTTTCAATCTTTCCTTTAGCTTGGAGTAAGGTTGGTTTCTCTTAGATTAGTTTTTCTATGTTATGTATGTTCTTAGATTGGAGCTCCATTAATGGATTCTTATGTAAATTTTATGTTTTTCAAAGTTTTCAGTTTTTGGAGTTTTAGTTTGTTGTGTTTGTTTTGTACTATTTTTTGGAATGGAATTCTTCAAGGCACACTCACTCTTGGGAGGGAAAAGTAAACTTGAAGAGGGTGGTAGTAAATGACTCTAGGTTAGTGCAGAGTCTCCCATGTGAGGAGGTAAATACATGGGTTTCTTGATACCCATGATTCCAAGTATGGCCTAAGGGCACCTGGGGGGCATAAGAAGGATTTTTAGGACTGCATCTTATGTAGATGGTCTTTCCAAGTCCATGTGTGGCTTGTGATATTATTTTTGATAATTTGGCTTCTTCTCCTGTGATAGTCTACCACCACCCCTATTTTCAGGAAGGCCTCTTGGAGACCTTCCTCCAGTTTTTCCATTTATGAGAATTTTACTTTGGTGTGTTTATGTCTTCTTGAGTCCTTGTGTGTTTTATGGCTACATGTTTGTCTCTCATTCCTTTCTGGATCCCCTAGGTTGGGAGTGGCCTTGTAAAGGCCTAGATTGGTAGGTGATCCTCCATGGTCAACCTCATACTTTCAAAGGTTCTCAACTGACATTTAGAAGCCCTTGGGAGCTTGGTTAGGGAATAAACATGTCACCAAAATTAAGGATTTCATTGTAGAACCATGTTTCATCCTTGTGGAGATTATTGTATAAACTCATGAAATGGATGTCTTTTGATTAGGTTTCATATTAGGACTATTCTGTTGGAAATAATGGGAAGTGTGTACTGAGAGGGGAGTGTTGAATCAATACCTCTAAAACTTTTATCTCTTTTAACCTTTATCCATTGTGTAATCAATTGTATAACCAACCATTTGTTCTATACTATCTTTGTGTAAGATATATCAATTCATAAACTTTAATAAACATCTAACATTCATAGAAACATTCATGAAATTAATTAACTCATAACACAAGATATGGTAATGCAAAAAACCCCTGCTAGAAGGTAAAAATTGTGGTGGAGATGGCACCCACAAAAAATTCACTATCTACAGATTGGAAGGGGTCGGTTAAGGTTTACAATTTGATCAGTTCTTATGATCTACCATGTTAGGAGTATTATGTCGAGACTAGTTAAGGTCTACTCTATTAAGATATTTAGCAATATTGTTTAGTGTGCACTCGGTTAAGATATTTACAATAGGATTGTTAAATCCACCTTTCTTGAAAGGATTTCTTCTATTTACTACACTTTTTAGAATGTAGACAAAAATACTCATTGACCTGAGTGTATGCAATCTAACAATTTCTGATTACATATCCATTATAAATCACATGTATATATGTATCACCTAATGTGATTGATTAATACCTATGTTGCTCGATAGCCTCTATTCTTGGTTCTTGATAACGAAATTCATCTTTTGTTGTTCTACTTCTTGCAACTCTCAGTCTGATCTATAGATGTGCTCTTTGTCTACAATCATCCTCTTATCCTCCTTAAATGAATGATTACAACATCTATTTATAACATAGATTGACCTAATTAAGTTTCATGTATTACAAAACTAACTCTATGATCAAAGTTTTACAACTTGGCCTTGATCTCCTAGTTTGCATGTTTTTAATTAGTTAGACTAATTAAAACAATTACAATAATGTTTCTTCTTCCTCAAGAAATGGGTTTTAAAAAAATCAAAACTCTATAGATAGAATATAGTTGTTTTATTTGACGTGGAATTTAGATCCACTTTTCTCAGGATATAACTGACTTTCGGTGTGTGATGTTGGGTATTCTTTGAATTCAATTTGAATGTCTTTTGGTGTTCCTTGGTTGAAATGTCTGTCAGGTTCCTCTCTTGTATGTTCTCTTAGTTTGCACTGTATTTTGCTCGTCGGGTTCCACTGTCGGTTTATTCCTGTCGGGTTCCACTTTATGATGTTTGGGTTTCACTTTTGGTTTACATTGCAAAACTGTGTCGTTAGGTCTCACCTTACTTAGCAATTTCAGTCTGAACTGAAAACCTGAATTTTGGTGTAGTGTAACCGATGGTTCAAACAACCATTTTCTCTCTCCATACTAATGGAAAAACTTTATGTCATCATATTCGTCAAATATAATCTGGGTTATTTTATGTGTATGAAGAGAGAAATTTGAAATAATCTTTATATTGTTTGGAAGGATTAAATGTGGTAGTATGTAAATTTAAATTCCTAAGCTTATATTATCTCATAATGTGTACATTTGGAAATTGCTCAAAAATTATAGTTTTATATAGTTGTAATCACATGTGATTATTATTATTATTATTATTATTATTATTATTATTATTATTATTATTATTATATATATATATATATATAGTTTATGCTTATTGGTTTAATTAGAAATTAAAATGTGGTAGGCATATGTAGGCTCTTGTAAAATTTACTCTTTTTCTATACATAGAGTTTTTTTATAAATTATTGCAAAAAATTAAATGCTCAAATCAAAAAAATAATTCCTACTTTAACTTAACCTAATGGATATAGACCCATTTATGTGTTTAGTTTTTTTTTTTAAAAGCCCTAGTGTTTGTTGTTTTGTATCAGACATTTCCTTTTCAAACCAGTAAAATAATTTATTTTTTTTACTATAACTTTATGGTTAAAACTTTTAAACAAAACATATTATTTAAAACAAGAAAATTTACATATTTCTTTATGAAAAACATTTAAAAAATTTATATTTTTGAAAATGAAAAAAGAAACAAGTTTTAAAAAAAATTATTAAAAGGGATCAAGAGGGGAGGACTGAAGCCCTACCCCAACCTGTGTGGGGCCGCGCAGGGGCTCACATAGCCCATTGTGTAACCATAGTGGGGCAGCATTGGTCGTCACTGTGATACCCACTATGTTTACACAGTGGGGGCGGCACTGCTATGCCCCACCCCACAACAACCCTACTCTCTCGCCTCCACCCAGACCTTCTCCCCCATGGGCTTTGCCACCACCTGTGACTGCCAATTCTACCATTCACCACCTTTGTGTAGTTTCTCCTCCGCCCGACAACGCTGCCCTCTTCCGCCAACCTCCCCTTCAGCCTTGCTTCATCCTCAAATATCGCGGGCATGGCTAGGGTTATGAAACCCTAGCCCTCTGCCTTTGTAATTTTTAATTTTTAAAATGAAAATTTTATTTTTATTTTATTTATAGAGTTTCATATTTTTTTTATAAGATATGATTTTCTTTAGATTAGATTATTTTAGATTAAATTTGAAATGGATTTCAAATTTTTAAAACCATTAGATTTTATATGTTGAATATGTGGACTTTTAGATGGATATTTCTAGAAGATTTATTATTTTAATAATTTAATCTTTAATTAATTTCTAAGTTAATAATTAACACTAGTAGAATTGGCACCTTTTTTTGACCAGAAATTGGTCTAATTTTCTACCAATATTGGTCAAATGATCCGCAAATTGCTTTGTTGCTATTTCACTAGTCAAAATTTTGACACATCATTGATAAGGTCAAATTTTCTATGCCAATATTGGTCGAAAGTGGCATTTGAAATTGGCAAGTTCTAAATGGTGGTTTCGACCAAAAGTCATCGAAATGTTTGGCCTATCCGACCAGGATGCTAAACCCACAATGCAAAAATTTCAACACAAAATGGTCGATATGCAGAGCAACCTGCCTGGCGATTTTGACCAAAATTTGTCAAAATGTTTAGCTCATCCGACCAGGATGCCAAACCCATGATGAAACATTTTGACATAAAATGGTTAATATGCAAACCAGCCTGTCTGAGGGTTTTAACCAAAATGCATCAAAATGTTAAGCACATCCGACTAGGTTGTCAAACCCATGACGAAATATTTTGACACAAAATGGTCGAAAGTTTGACCAAGAAGGAATGTTGCAAAAAAAACACCTGAAGATAAATATCCAGAGTAATCACCAATGGAATCCTAGTCGCTGATTAGTCTAGATATTGATCTTCAGGTGTTACTTTGCATTAATATATATTTAGATGACAATTTTAAAAAATACAATGTAGGTTGATATGTAACAGAGAAAAACATCAAAAATAGACCAATCATTCAACATCCAAAATTTTAAGAGATTGAAAAATTTACAAACCATGAAGCAAGCTATTCCAGCTCTGAGACAATCCCAACTAGCCATCACCTTGAGCTTTGATGTAGCCTATAATACACAAAATGTTCTTTGCTCACATGTTTGTGGAATTCATCAAAATCATAATTTGAACAATAAAGGGGTAATGGTTGCAAACCTTTTTCAGCCCATCATCCATGTCCTCAGAAACTCCTTGAGTGCAACATGTATGGTTCCAAGGATGGTAGCAGATGAGGTTTATCAAGAGGTAGTAGAAAGGCTGAAGTTTGTTGCTTAAAGAATGTTTCAATTACTTATTGTCAACCTTTATTGCATCCTAAAACAAAGTCCACAAAACTGTATATTATTTTTACACTCAATATAGTGAAACTTAGGAGCTACAAATTATATTAATTTATTGGTCTACTTTTTCTAACAAAGGAGAGAAGAATACTAATAAAAAATGAGAAAAATAACATCTTAGAATAAAGATGAATCCAACACAACTAGGAAATTTTTGCTCTTCAAACTTTCAAAGATGGAAAACCCATATTTAGTAGTTGCAGATGCATTACTATCTCAATAATATTAACAAATTATTGAGTGCAATGAGTTGTTACATATGGGTAAAAGTACAAACCCGTGTCACACTTTTATAAAGGAAAAGGACCACAACATGTAAACTGTTCAACTTTAACGACATAAAAGGTGGCCTTTGTATTTAGAATTTGAGGATGATGTAAACTAAAGAAATGTGTAAAAATGGATTAAGTTTATGTCTATAAATTTTTTAAAAAAACTTGAAGAAGAATGTACATAGTTTTTAAATTTTTGAAGTCCATTTTTCCATTGCTGAAAACTGTTGAAAATCTGGGGTCTAGTTCCCTCCAAACAAGTATATGCAAATAATCTATTTTCCTCTGATTTCAAAATATGTTATAGATAAAATGTATAGCTAGTGCAGAAAAGAAGAAATATTGGTTTTGAATGTATATTTTCTCTGTTATAACTGCTCAAAGTTGAACTTATCTGAAATCAACAGTTTTCATCTCCCTCCAAATTTCCCCTATCAAATCTACACCATTCAGAAGAAAAAAATTACATATTCTTAAAGAGGGCTCTCTCCTCTAGTGTTAAATATAAATTTTATATTATTTTGATTTGATTTACTATCTTTTTTATTTATTTGAAGCAACATCTTCTCGAATGTTAAAATACCTACTTGTTGTATTTTGAAATTATAATATATTAGATCTAATCAAAATATTATAAACTTTATATGAAAATAATCTTGACTCTGAGCTCTACAAAGGGGTATTTTTTATATTTTTAAAAAATATAATTAAAAAGAGTAGGGGTTATTGAAACATCGATTTTCTAAAATAATTTTATTTCTTTGGTAATTGGTATAAAACATGCATTTAATAGACATTTCCAATTGGAAAAGTTTAACCACTTATCTAGCTTAGCTAGAATGAATCTAGCTTAGCTAGAATGAATCTAGCTAGACCATATGTTTGACGGAAATTAATTTTTATTTAGAAATACACAAATTTAGCTATGCTGATAAGTGGTACTGAAATGTGACACAGCTTTGTGCTTTTACCCATATGCAATCTACCCTTACACAGTTATCTTCCCATCTAAAAAACTTTTATTAAACCAATGAAACCATTCTTCCTTTGATTAGTACATTTCATTAATATTAATGTGAAACATACTTTCCTTTTCTATTTATAATCGATGTTCATGCTAGAGCATCCTCTCAATATTTAGAAGAATCATCTTTCAATATGAAAATACAAGTCATTTTCTATTTAAAATCTTTTTTTCTATAGTCAATATTCTACATCACATAGTCAACTATGTCAATTTTACAAGCCCTAATTGTGTTGTGCAAGATAGTCTTTGTAGTCACTACTTTGTCATGTACAAGATCATCTTCGTGAACATAGGTCCATCCCCAAAACATAGTTTTCCCTCATATTATAATTGGTGATCATAATCCCTTGAAAAATCCTCTAAAAAGTTAGACCAA
>MU226068.1:7164124-7174633 GCA_018584345.1 Thuja plicata | reverse complement strand
TCTTCATTTTAGCTTGTTTTAATTAAATCCTTCATACATAGGTTGTATTGGTCACTGTTTCATCAACATATTCTGAGGGCTGATATGTTGGTGGTCATACTCTTCCTAGGTTAGAAGGCAATAGATCAACTTTAGAGGGTTTTATGTGTTTTTCGTATTTCTACTAACCCCATGTGCTAAAATAATGATCTATTGAAGTGTTTGTGTCAATCTAACAGGTACCCATTATCACACTCACAAGGTTTACCTTTGATGAAGGAGGTATGTGAGGATCAACATCCCTACCTATGTCTTGTGGTGGATCCATGTCAACCTGTGACAAATATTAGTAATTCTTAGCAATCAGCAGTGAAATGAGAGTAATAAACTTATCAAAAAAAATTATTAATAAAATAGTAGATTGTATATTGGAGTCAATATTAATTGGATTAAATTAGTTTCAATGTTATACTTACTAGTCCCATGATAGGTAATTTTTTTGTATCTACATGATTCAAATTTTAATCTATCAGAAGCTCTTCCCCTACACTTATTTATTTTATCGCACATACAAATACACGATTTCCCTCATGTGCCTTGAATATACAATTCAGCTGCTTATTAGTTGAAAAAGGTCAAGAATTATTTATAAAACCTACAATATTTCCTATTTCTTTTGGCCTTCCATCAATATACATAGCGAGCCTTTTAGTTTGATCATTTTATTTGCATTGTATATAATTTGCTGACAATTCATACCTACGCATACTTTTTTTATATTGCACAATCCGCATCCAATTATTGTAATTGTAACAAGGTCCTAAAAACTCCATCAATTCAAGAACTTTATTATAACTAACCTTTATGCCATCCATGTAAAATAATCCCAAACCATGTAATGAAGATGGAGCTATGCAATATATCCTTTCGTTAATAGAAAAATCAATGTTAACTGGAGGTAGTTCCTTGGGTACCCATTCTTTCTAAAGATGTATGTACCTTAAGGGATCCTTCCTGTCACCTTTGGTCTCATTATCATAAGAACATGACCCCCCCTTAACAAGGAAAAATTGCATTCATTTATTGAATTTTCTTCTAATCTTTTGACCTCTAGTTGATCTCCCTATTTTAGACCTACTAGATGTCTCACTTTTGTCTTCTATTCCCTCATTTTCCTCACTTGAGGAAGATAGATAAGAGAAATACCTATTTGGTGATACCTGCTATCCATCAAATGAGAGACATAGTAGGATCTATATATTTTTCTAACTAAAGAGAAGGAAACCAAATAATAAATTATGTCTGTCGATCCATGTCAAAGGCGTTAAATTTCCTGCATATGTAAATCATTTATCTTAAGTTAGCCAAAAATTACATGATATATAAGCTACAAATTATATAGAAGACAAAATTTACATGATACAAAATATACTCCATGACATTAGCTCTCAACACATAATAACTTAATTATAAAAACATACAAGTCAAACAAATTTCTATGAATACATCAATACCTCATACGTGGCATTAATCATACCTTGACATACATTTCATTGATCATCCTCTTCATCCATGTTTTCATCATGACTATCATCATCATCCTCATCATCACCATCATCATACTTGTCACCTTGATCATCGTCATCATTGTCATCATCATAATGACCAACACCACCACCATCTTCATCACCATCATCATCATCATCATCATCTTCATCACCATTATCATGACCATCATCGCCTTGATCAACACCATGATCATCATCATCATCATCAGCATCACCAGAATCATCAGCATCACTAGAATCATCACCATTTTCTTCTTCTTCTTCTTCTTCATTGTGTAACAGTCATTCGTGATCATCATTTGCTTCATCTTCTGATTCTTCAGTATCATCTTCTTCCTGCATCACATTATATGTTACCGGCCTTCCTCTTGGATCATGTCTAACAACAAATGACCAACCTAGTTTATGTGGAACACCAAAGTAAAATAATGGCTCACATTTTCTTGGAAGAACATAGGGCTCATCTTCAACTGGCTCAAATGATCTTGTATTAATCATTGTAAATCCAATATCATATTCAATAACAGTCCTATCAGGATCATTTTGATTCAGCCATAGCCTGTACCATTTGATGACAAATAGAACTAATTTGAATGAATTAAAGTTGCACTCAAGTATATCATCCAAAATGACATAGTATTGATTTTCAGATTGTTGAGGATGTATGTCATTTTTAGATGAAATATTAGTAACATCGAAGACTGCACTTATCCCAGAATCACAAGTTTTCTTCATGTCATCTAACTTTTTTATGCAAAATTTACAGCCATGGTAGTACATAGATTTTTGGTGTTTGATCTACAATTATTCAAACATGTCAAGATTATTTGCATCGATCTGTGAGTTGATATTAAACTTATGGTTCATGGTTAGTAAACTTATATGTACCTTTCTACCTCTTAAACCATATGCTAGATCAAGTACCATTGGCATAACATTGGGATCTCCATTACGATGAGCTTCTTTAACCAATGATGCAACACCATCCCATGTTAATGAGCGACCATTTTCTTGAGATTGTTTAATCCATACCGTCATCCAATCAAGATTGTTTGCAATATACAAATGTAGTGCATCCCACTCATTACCAACTATAAATAAAATAAATAGACCGCTTAGAAACAACTTATATTGAAGATTTATAAGAATTAATACACTACAATAACATCGTATAATTACCTCTCACTTTCCTCAAACTACCTTTCCCCATCAAGTACTCCCCTTCAAATTTTTTAATAGAGTTGGGATCCCAAATGTGATCTACATGGATATTTACTGCAAACTTGGGAAGATATTCACTAATGTACACCATGGTCTGGTATACCATATATCCTTCCACCATAGAACCCTCAAGACATGCTCTTTGTCAAACCAAGCCCTTCATAAATTTTAAGTGTGTCTCAACCATCCACATTGACCTAGTTTGTACAGGCCCACACAATTCAATCTCCTCAACTTGATGTATGAGGTAGTGTTCTTGAGCATTGAAAAAAGTTGGAGGTAGACACTTTTGCATTTCACACATAAGCTGGGGAATTGTTCTCTTCCAATATTTTATATCTTTTTTATCAATTTCTTTAGATGATAACCACCTAAAAAAATATACAATAAATTACATAAAAAGTAAAGCAAGTCATAAATATAATATTAGTACAACAAATCTAAGAAATAACACTTCTAACCTCATGTATTTTCCAAGATCATATATAACGTGTTTAACACTATTGTCAAACTAGTGTGGGAGGGATAGAGGTAGGACGTACTGCAATAATTAAAAAATGATCTTTTTAATATATTATAAAATAATACAATAAAAAGTACATGCAAGTTTACAAATATATTGTAAATAGATAATATGACTTACCTTGATGAAGGTATGCCAATCATGTGTTTTAAACCCTGGCCCAAAATCACCTTTCTTTGATACAAGCCTTCTTATATTTGCAGCAAATCCTGTTGGAAATTTTATTTTTTTTATGACTTCTTTTAATACATCACTTTGTTGCTCAGTTAATAACCAAGGAAGGGCACTCATATTTATGTGGTCTCCATTGCTATTTGATTCAATAAAATTTTTCAGTGCATGATTAGATTCATGAATGTCATTACAAATTTTGGCAATTTTTTATTTACCACACCTTCCATCTAATATTTTTCATAGTGTCTCTGTTACATTCTTTCCAATATGCATAGTATCAAACAAATGCACGATTGGGAGATCCTTGTAGTATGACAACCTACTAAATTGACTAGGATAACTTTTTATTCCTCTAGGAAGTTGGTCATTGATGCCTTGACGACCTTCACGAGCATCAATTACATCATTAGTAAATAAAAGACAATGTCAAAATATAAATTTCAAACAAAAATCTTTAGATGAAATGACATTACCTAGGCGATTTACTCTATTATATTCCAACTTTCATAGATGAGGTATCATTATTTGTGGCCTTGATGTTGTCTCTTCTTTCCCATTAAAAAGATGTTTTTCAATAATTTGATACTTATGATTATTGTGGAGAAAGTGCCTAAACTCATCAAACACCTGCTTTCCTAAACTTCTTGAATGACAAGATTTCATCTTCGGACCACAAACTAGACATGCAAATTTACCCTTTGTCTGGAGACCTAAAATATACTGTACAATTGGATCATATATAATTATCATGCGCAACTTAAACATATAGCAATAATGTGTAAGCACTATAACATACCAAAAATATGTGACCTTAACAATATATAACATACCGTAAAAATGAGTTAGCCCAGGGGCATCATGTATTGTCCATACAAACATTACATGGAATTGAAATTGTCTTTGTCCTATTGGTCTAGATATGTCACACATAGTGACCCCATTTTATAACTTCAACAACTCTTCAATAAGGGGCTCAATATACATGTTCATATCTTTAACTTGGTACTTACCTAGTTGAATGAACAAAAACATTACATAATTATTATGACCATTTTGATGCGGTGTTTATAAATTAATTTAGATAATTGTTAAATGAAAAAAATACTTGGTACAATAATTAAAAACATTATGTTCTCCCTCTTTATGGACATCCAAGGAGGAATGTTATTGTTAATAACAAAAATAGGCCACACTGAGTAAACAGATCTCATATCTCCAAATGGATTAACATTGTCCGCTGCCAATGAAAGCTTGAGATTACGAGGTTTTTCTTTAAAGTGTGGCCATGTTGTTTCTATGTCTTTAAATGAAAAACCATCCATGGGCATTTGCATAATGTCATCTTGACTTCTATTGCGTGCATGGTAATCCATAAATTGCACCAAGCTAGTGCACCTGAATAATCCTTGAAGACGTGGAATAATGGGAATGTACTGAAGAACCTTGTGAGGCACCTTTTTTATTATTTGGTCTGACCGATATCTACTAATATGAAAATCAAGGCATTCTATTTCAAATTCATGTTATTTATGATATATAATGTGATCATTGGGACATGCATGTATTGTCTGATACTTCATTCCAATTTGATTCATAATGGTAGATAATTCTTGGTATGATCGAGTAGAATGTTTGATGGTGGTAACAGAAACTTACCTATCAACCTACAACAACAAATATAAATTGTTAATATAATGAATAGTAATGGTATGCTAACATTGAAGATGAAAAAAATGGCATACCTTAGCATACGTGACATTGTTGTTGGAGATTTGCTTCTGTGCAAATAATTGATTGTATGTTTGTCATTAATGACAACATATAATATATAGTAGTTTTCTATATGCAATTATTAGTACATATTTTATGGAGCTATTTGTGTTCATTTCCATGGTGTATACATATTCTAGATTCTATTTTCATTCACTCCAAGTCAGATATGAAGTTTCAGTTGAGTTATGCTAATCAGTTATGACAGTTACAGAGATTGAAGACTATCTGTGAAGAGCCGACGTAATTACATTATTTCTTGAGTTGCGCCTATCTTTGGGATATGCATTTTTTTATTCATGTTTAGTTATGAGTTAAAGATAATTATCTAAAGGCACCAAACATGTTCTATCAGAATAGTGAAGTTGGAGTTAATTTGGTAGAGCTGACTTTGTGAAGTGTCGCATCTATTCAATCTGAGTTGCGTGTTTCTAATCAGGTTGTGTGGTTTATGTGGCCGACTAAAGAAGTATTGAAGGGACTCCTAGAGATGATGAAGATCACATCCTTTGGAGAAGATACTTATAGAAGTTCATTTGATGAATTCCAAGTGTGAAAGAGAAGAAAAAGATAGAAAAAGTACAGAACAGAATGTCCATTGTTTTGGGACAGTAGAGAAATTTCATTCATCAAGAAAAGATCTATGTGAAGAAGAAGTGGAAGTATACAATATACAGGAACTGATCAAGATAGAAGGTCTACTCAAATAGTTCATCTATCAGATATAGTGTATATTTGTTCTATTGAAGGTTGCAGCCTTCATCATTTTAGCAGTGAGCTTTTGGACATTGAGTCCTCACCCCTAACAGGGTTACTTGTAAAAGACTCCTAAACAGGGTCTGACCTTTAACCAGGTCTCTGTACTTATTGCATTGTAAAGAAAAAATCCTAACAGGGTTGCAAGATCTCCTAATAGGGATAATTATACTCAAGTACAATTCTTTGTGGGTGCTAATTACCACCAGGGTTTTTACCTATTTGGTTTTCCTATAACCAAAATTGTTGTGTTCTCTATTGTGTGCATTTTCTTTATGTTAATTGATATCTAAGTAAAGAAAGTAATTAAAGTAGCTGATAACTGATTCACCCTCCCACCCCCACCCCCCCTCTCTTAGTTATCCTTTGGGCCTATTCTAACAATTGGTATCAGAGCCAAGTGCCTTGGAGAGAAAGCCTAACAACTTAAGGTAGATCAGATGGCATACTTCAGGAAAGAGAGTCCTAAGTTTGATGGAGAAAAATATCTTGACTAGAAGAAAAAAATGATAACACATCTTCAGTGTGTTGGATTTGAGATCTATGAGATTTCCACTCAAGCAATTGAAGTTTCCACCTTGAAAGACCTTGCAGAAGAAGACTCTACAATCAAACAAAAGGAAGTGTTCAATCAGAATGCAATCACCAAAGAAGCCCTAATTAGTGCCCTATCCGACAGTGAATTTTCTGAGATTAAGAAGGTAGATAAAGCATACTCTATTTAGAAATAATTAGAAGATATGTTTGAAGGAGACATCCAAGAAAAGAATGCATGTAGAAAGACATGGAAGAAAAGATACAACAACTTAGAGATGCTACCTAAAGAAAACATTAGAGCTTACAATCAAAGAATAAATGAAGCAGTTTCAAGTATCAGATACAATGGTGGAGAAATCTCAAAGGATGATACAATGGAAAAACTAATGACCACATTGACAACAGACTATGAGAGCAAGATCAATATCTTAGATGAGACTATGAAATACTCAAAAGACTTCAAGAGGGAAACCTTGATCAACAAAATATCTGCATTTGAGATTTCAAGATTGAAGACAGAACCCAAAAGTGAGACAACTTTCAAAGCCTCAATCCACAGCATGAAATCCATAAGCAGCTCTAATGAAGAAGTTGATACATAACTAGAAGAAATCATTGCTATGATTTCCAAGAAAGAAAGGAAAGGTAAAGGGAAATATGAAGGAAAACTACCATTCAGATGTTTTTCATGCAACCAAGTTGGTCACTTTGCATCCAAGTGTCCTACAAGAGTCAAGAAGTTTAGATCCGATTACAAGCCCAAGTACACTGAGGAATGTTATCATGTTGAAGATGGTGTAACTGATGATGATTTAGGAGAAGATGAAATTTGTTTCATTTCCATTAAAGACATTGAAAAGATGCTTGAAGAAATGGACAAAGAAGATGAAGAAAAAGAACAAGAGCTAGCATTAGTTTCAAAAGCTGACATCAGAACTGACTGGATCATTGATAGCGGATGTTCACACCACATGATAAGAGACAAAGATAGATTTGTACATTTGTAAAAATACAAAGGTGGCATGGTTATATTTGGAGATAACACTCCCAAACCTATCATAGGTAGAGGTTCTATCACCTTTGATGGAAAGAATAAGATAGATGATGTTCTTTATGTTGATGGTTTACATCATAACTTACTAAGTGTTGGACAATTTCTTGATAAAGGATATCAATTGGAATTCAAAAAAAACCAATTAATCATTAACAAAAAAGGAGACATGATTGCATCAGGCTCAAAAACCAAAGGTAATGTCTTTCAGCTCAATTCAGAAGTAAGTTGTTTTGCTTCAAAATTGGATGACAGTTGGCTATGGCACAAGAGACTTTGTCATATCACTTTTGACAACATAGTCAAGATAAGTAATGTAAAGGAAGTAAGAGACCCTCCAAGTATTTCAAGACCAATTGACACCATGTGCAGGGAATGTGTGATGGGGAAGCATGTGAGGACCTCATTCAGGAGCAAAAAAGACTGCAGATAACAAATTAGATCTGATACATACAGACCTATGTGGACCTACTCAAACAAGATCTTACTATGGAGAAAGTTGTTTCATTTTGTTTGTTGATGATTTCTCAAGGATGATGTGGGTTGCATTCTTAAAAGACAAATCTAAATCTTTTGAGAAGTTCAAAGTGATCAAAGCTAAGGTTGAGAATGAGTTTGGACTAAAGATAAAATGTCTGAGATCTGATAAAGGAGGAGAATTCACCTCTAACCAATTTTATGATTATTGTGAAGAACATGGAATCAAGAGACAGTTAAGTGTACCTAGAACCCCTCAGCAGAATGGGATTGTAGAAAGAAGGAACAGAATAATACTTGACACAATGCACACTATCATGATTGAAGGAAAGGTTTCCCATACCTATTGGAGAGATGTGGTCAATACAGCAGTCTATACTATCAATAGAATACAATTGAGGGCAGGCGCAGACAAGACACCCTATGAAATTTGGTTTGGTAATGTACCTACTATAAAATACTTCAGAATCTTTGAAAGCAAGTGCTACATCAAGAGAGATGATAGCATTGTCAAGTTTGATGCTAGAAGCGATGAAGGTATTTTTCTTGGTTACTCTACTAAAATAAAATCCTATAGATGTTTTAATCTAAGATTAAATAAGATCATTGAAATTACTCATGTGAAGATTGATGAGAAGTTTATGATTCAAGAGAGATATTATGAATGTGCTCCTATGATTGAAGATGAGCCTAGACCTATCAATAAAGACACAGTTATTGAAGAAATGTTTGACTGTATTGATGTTTCATGCAACAATCCTAAACCAAGTCAAGAAGAATCATAGATTACAGATGAAAGTATCACTCCTAAGAACTCAAAATACATGTCCAAAAACCACTCTAAGGAAGATATCATTGGAGATCAGAGAACAAAAGTCTTGACAAGATCTAGAGCAAAAGGTTCAACCGCTGATAAAGAGGTATGCTTACTTTCACAGATTGAACCATTAAGTGTTGAAGATGCGTGCAAAGATTCAGATTGGCATAATGTTATGCAAGAATAATTACATCAAATAATCAAGAATAAAACATGGGAACTGGTCCCTAGACCTCATGACTAGAACATGATTGGAACAAAGTGGATATTCAAGAACAAAATGAATGAAGAAGGAACAATGGTAAGGAACAAAGAAGGATTAGTATGTAAAGGATATGTGTAGAGAGAAGGAATAGACTACATTGATACATTTTCCCATGTGAGAATACTTGAAGCTATCAAGTTGTTTTTGGCCTATGCAACATTCAAGAACTTTAAGGTATACCAAATGGATGTCAAGTCAGCTTTTCTAAATGGTGACTTGAAGGAAGAAGTCTACATAGAGTAGCCTAAAGGATTCAAAATTTTAGATAAACCAAACATGGTATACAGATTAAAGAAATTACTTTATGGACTTAAACAGGCCCCAAGAGCTTGGTATGAGAGACTTGATGGTTACTTAACAAAGATAGGATTTAGAAAAGGAGTAGTAGACTGTAATTTTTTCATAAGAGAGATAGATGAAGGATTACTACTCGTTTCTATTTTTGTTGATGACATTATCTTTGGAGGTAATGACAAACTTAGTGCAGAATTTTCCAAAGAAATGAAAAGTGAGTTTGAAATGAGCATGATTGGACCTATCAAATATTTTCTTGGATTGAATATAAAACAAATAGACAAAGGCATATTCATAAATTAGTCTAAGTATGTGATAGAGATATTGAAGACCTTCAAGATGGAAAATTGCAAACCAGTAAGCACCCCCATGATAACAGGAATCAAGCTTTCTAAAGATGATGATTCCACAGTAGTTGATAAGACCCTATACAAGACTATGATTGGAAAACTCATATATCTTACTCAATCTAGACCTGATATTTCTAATGTAGTTGGCATTGTTGGAAGATTTGTAACTGAACCCAAGCAAAATAACCTAATAGCAATAAAAAGAATATCCAGATACTTAAAAAGGACTATTGACTATGTTTTATGGTATCCTAACTCAAGGAATATACAACTTCATGTGTATATAGATGCAGATTGGGTAGGTTGTGTTGAAGGACAAAAAGAGTACATCAGGAGGAGCAGTATTTCTTGGAGACAGATTGGTCACTTGGACAAGTAAAACGTATAATTGTATCTCTTAGTCAACAGCAGAAGCTGAGTATGTTGCAGCAGCATTGAATTGTTCAACAATGGTTTGGATCAAACAGATGATTAAAGACTTTGGTATTCAGATTGATTATCCTATTGTTATTCACTATGAAAACACTAGTACTATCAATATGTCAAAGAACCCTGTGATGCATGGAAAGACAAAACACATTGAGATCAAATACAATTTTCTAAGAGAAAAAGTTGCAGACAGAGAAGTAAAGTTGGATTATGTGAGCACTAAAGAATAATTAGCAGATATTTTTACAAATCCATTATCAAAAGATACTTTTGAGTATCTCAGGGAGAAGTTGGGAGT
>MU226068.1:7151308-7164074 GCA_018584345.1 Thuja plicata | reverse complement strand
GAATTTGCAGCAAGAACATCAGTCCTTGGTGACTGATGAATGGTTGACTACTCTACTTCTAGAGTAGTACCTATGCTTAATGGTGTTTAACACCCTTTTTCATTGATGTCAAAGGGGGAGTATTAGTGATAAGGCTAAATTATTGCCTTTATTTTGTATAATTTTAATACTCTGTTCTAGTTTTTGTTAAAACATTTGAGAGCCTAGCTAGTCAAAAATTATGATAAAAGTCCAGATAAAACTATTAAACCATGGGTAGATGTTTTTGACATACTTTACTAATATTATACATATAATGTAGTATTTCATAAAACCATCAGAATATATGTTCTAAAATCTGGATATTTAATTTGATTAAGCTTTTTGCATGAATATTTCCACGTCATAACTAACTTGGCAGAAGAGAAGTGGCAGGAGAGTGGTTGACAGTATTCAAAGAAGACCGTTGAAGACCAGCTATGGTGGAGTGATCATTACAGCACCAGGAAAATATGGCTGCTACAATGGAGCCATTATTCCAGGATGTGGGGATGTAGCATGCCTATATTCCCTCTGCACTTAGTATGTTGAATTGGTCATCTGAGTTTCATTACCCACACCACGGGCTGTTGTATTTCCATATTCTTCTCTGGCATATTTTCAGCAAGATGGTTTTCCTTTCTATTTTGTAATAATGTTCAATCCTCTATATATAGGGATTGGACCGATAGTTTGAGGGAGATAGGAATAAGAGAAAAGGTTTTGGAAGAATACTGTTGTATTTTCACAGTAATCTATTTCAAGTTCCATGTCTTGTTTTTATGTAATGAGTTTTTGAAACACAATGAAATAGTTCTTGGTTTAAATTCTGTGTTCATAGTTTAGCAGAAACTGACCAAGGGGGGCCACTTGGGAGGTGGAATAGGTTAGAATAGAATATATTTCATTTCTAGCATTTTCAAGCATTTCCAGTATTTCAGATAGAAGTTACAATTTCTTCCTGCAGCATCGCAACTTGTGAGTGTTCCTGTAGCATCTGCAAGAATAGTTATAATGGATGTTTTAGGTTGAAATCTTAGGTTCTAGTAGAGTTGCAATTTCTAGCATTCATTCCAGTAAGAAGATAAATGTATTCTTTTCCTGCAGCGCTAGTGTAGGTTTCTTTTATGCATTTTTACCTTCCTGCAACATAAGTAGAATGACTCCTTATGGAACCTAGTGCACATATCGTGCCAACCATTTCAAGTATACGTCCCTGGGTTGACAAGTTAAATACACCTCATAATAGGAAAAATAGTCCTTAGATTGAATGAACCATTCCTAAGAAAGGCCTTGAGCATGATTATTATACACCTATTGTGAGGTAGTTCATTTTTGGCGCCGCTGCTAGGGATGGTGTCAAGCTAGGAATATTTTTGATTCATTTTTTTCATTCTTAGATTAGTTTTTAGATTTATATCTCTAAAAATTGCTTCACAAGAGTGAAAAATTCAATTGCATGCATCGAAGAGAAAGGCGATGAGATGAACATGGCAGATTTCTCCTAGTAGAGCCTACTAATTTGAACGAGGAAGTTGAAGAAGTTGAGTTACCCTTTGAGGATGCAAGCCCTGACTTTCCTATAGCATCTTCCTCTAGAGAAGAACCATTTGATGTAAGTGGCTTCTGACCTTTTGTAGAAATCTTGGCCAGCTTTCTAGATAATTTTGACCCAAATCCACCTAACATTAACAATCCAATAGCCAATGCTCCTTTCCAGCAGCAACCCCATAATCAAATACCTCCAGTAATGGCACATCCTACTTTCCCATTTCCTCTCACAAGCCTTATAAATAATGCTAATCTCAAGAATATACCCACAGCTGCTCTTCCAAAGTTTTATGGTCTTATAACTGAGGATCCTGACACTTTCTTGTTTGAGTTTGACATACTGTGTCGAAGTTTCGACTATAATACTAATGCTCATAAGCTCAAGTTGTTTCCTGCAACACTGAAACAGTCAACATTACAATGGTTCATGGGCTTAGGAGCCAATGCAGCAGGTACCTGGGATGAGATGCAGATGTTGTTTCTACAGAAATATAAAGATTATTGCAAAGGCAGTGACCCAAAAGGAGATGATATCTTTAGGATGTCTCAAAAGGAAGATGAAACATTGGAGGATTATGTTTCACAATTTTTGTACACAATGCAGAAGAATCCCCAGCATGTACTAGCAGAGGACTCACATAAGCTAGTATTTTTGAGAGGGGTAAATGATGACTGTCTGGAAGCATTAGATTTGATGGCTGGTGGAGACATATCCCAATCTTCTTGGGATGACCTCAAGAAAATTTGTCAAAACTACTCAAGGTCAACTGTGAAGAAAGGTAGAGGTTACCAGACCACAGTCACAAAAGGGATTGGTTTAGGCATCTCAAAGCTAGAGATATCCAATTTGCTCATAGATTTCAAGAAAGATATTATAAATGATGTAGCTACACATCTTGACACAATGACTGCCAAGAAGAAGCATGCAAAAGATGAAACACAATTGGCTAAGTACTGTCCACACTACCACAAATAGAAGCAAGACCACGGATGTATGTTGGTAGCTAATCTGGAAAACCAAAATTTTCCAACTGACTACATGAAGATAGAAGGAGACAATGATCAAGTGGTCTTCATCACTCAACGGTGACCATGGGCTTCATGACAAGGTATGCCACAAGATCCTCTATAGTTTTCAAATTTTAATAATAATCAGTGGCAAAACCAAAATTATCAGAACACTTCTCAGTACTCTCAACCCCAATGGCCAAACCAATAGAATAACCAATGGTAAATTCTACAAAATAATTAGTGGCCAAATCAGAAAAATAATTAGTGGCCTAGTCAGCAGAATCAATGGCAACCATCGCAAGGAAATTGGAAGAAAACTAACCAATGGAGGGGGCCTCCACAGTGGCCTAACCAAAATTTTGGCAATCCACAATTACCACCTCTAGTGCAACCACCTGCAATAATGCCACCTCCTGCAGTAACTAATGCTAATCCAAAGCCTACCCAATTGCATGCTCAACCACAGCCAAATCCAAACAATAAATAGTAGTAGCAGCAAGCGTACACTACTGACACTCAGCAGTGCCCTACTTATTCAGGAGAAATAGCTGATATTCATTTGAGGTCCAATACCACCCTGCCCACACCTAAATATCCTATAATTATGGAAGTTGGAGACACTCTTGCAGCACTGCTTCTAGAATACACATTGCCAAATACCAGCCAACCTACTGATATATCCAACAGAACTACTGTCCACACTTTAAATCCACCCTTTCCACAGAGGTTAAATAAATAAAAACCTATACCCCAGGAGGAAGAAACATTTGATATTATTGAGCAGCTGAAAAATATGAATATTCAATTTCCAATATTTCAAGATATCAAAGATATACCTATTTATGGAAAGGCTATTAATGAAGCATGCCTTAAGAAGCCAGGGTGAAATAACAAAGACCCTCAGATAGTACATGTTGTAGGCCAATTAGTAGATATCATGTTAGGAAAGGTGGTAATACCTAAGTATTCAAATCTTGGTAGTCCAGTAGTTGACCTAATAATAAATGGACAGACTGTGAAAAATGCTCTAGTTGATTTGGGAGCAGCAATAAATGTTATGACTAAAGATACAATGCATAGGCTAAGCATAGAAGGCTTAAGAATAATAGCCACAGTGTTACAACTTGCAAATAGTTCAACTATTACTCTAGAGGGCCTCATAGAAGATGTGATAGTAACCTTAGATTCATGGGAGTATCCTGCTGATTTTCTCAGCCTATCACCTAAAGTAAACTTTGTTGGCTATCCTATAATCTTGGGAAGACCTTGGTTAGCCACTACTGATGCCAAAATTAATTATAGATCAGGTAGTATGACAATTTAAAATGGACAAGCCATAAGGAAACTAGCCCTATATCCTCCTGCCCAACCTCAGCCAGACCTGGGAGAACCTATTTGGCTAGACCTAGGAGATGAAGAGGAGGAAGAGCTTAATTCAGTAGCCCAGCTCACGATGTTGTATAGGTAATATTTTCTAAAGATGCAAGAAGAAGATGATGTGATACAGAGCATTCTAACTAATGAATGTGTTATGGCTAAGGATGTTTCAGAAAGTTCTATTTTATAGCTATGTACCTATGAGGATTGTATGCCTCCAGCAAATCCTAAAATGATTAATCAATTACTGGCAAATGAAATAGTTAGAAGTCTGGTGCCTAAAGTGTTAATGGCAGAGCTAACAACAATAGTAGAACTATCCTCAAGATGAATCCTCCATGTAAACAACAAGCTATCCCAATCACAGTTGGCATTGTTAACAAAGCTCCTCAGTCAGCATGAAAAAGCCTTTGCATGGGATTACGGAGATATGGAGGGACTAAACCAAAAACTTTGCACCCACAAAATCTACATCAATGATGGAAGTTTTCCACTTTGACAACCACAGAAGAGAATAAATCCAGCACTGAGAGAAATAGTTAAAATAGAGTTGCAGAAGTTGTTGGATGTTGGATTCATCTACCCAATCTCTGACAGCAAGTGGGTATCACCATTGGTAATTGTACCTAAGAAAGGAGGTAAGTGGTGGATATGTGTGGATTACAGAGAATTAAATAACGCTACAAAAAAATACCACTTTCCTTTTCCTTTTATTGACCAGGTCTTTGATAATTTGGCTAGAAAAAAACATTTCTCCTTCCTGGATGGATACAGTGGTTACAATCAGATAAGCATTTCCCCCAAAGATCAAGAAAAGACTATGTTCACATGTCCTTGGGGCACATATGCCTATTTAGTATTACCATTTGGATTATACAATGCACTTTCTACCTTTCAGAGAGCAGTGATCAGCATCTTTGCTGACATATCACATGATTGCATGGAAATATACATGGATGACTTCACAACATTCGGTGTCACATTTGAGGAAGCTCTGAAGAATTTGGAGAAAGTACTTATCAGATGCGAGGAGCATAACCTATCTCTCAACAGTGAAAAGTGCTTTCTAATGATGCAGGAAGGAGTCATGTTGGGACATTTTATCTCTGAAGCTGGAATACAGGTAGACCCTATGAAGATAGAGGTAATTCTCACACTCCCTATTCCTACTAAGAAAAAAGAAGTCAGATCTTTCCTAGGTCATGCTGGTTATTATAGGAGGTTTATCTAGAAATTTAGTCAAATAGCTAGTCCTCTATACAACTTACTTACCAAAGAAGCTGAATTTTCTTGGACAAAAGAATATGATGAGTCCTTCCTGCAGCTCAAGTCACTTTTGACAACTGCACCAGTACTTAGGGGTCCTGACTGGACATTGCCATTTCACATCCATACAGATGCTTCAGACTATGTTGTAGGTGTTGTCTTAGGACAGAAGACTAAAAACTTTGAAAATGCAATCTATTATATTAGTAAGAGTCTACATGGACCAGAGTTAAACTATACAGTGACTAAGAAAGAATTGTTAGCAGTAGTTTATTCTTTGAATAAATTCTTCCATTATGTAACTGGTTATCCTATCTATATTAATACTAACCATGCAGCAATTAAGTATCTCATGAACAAACCTGCCATAACAGGCAGGTTAGCAAGATGGCTTCTTCTATTGCAGGAATTTGACATAACAATCATTGACAAGCCAGGGAAAGCAAACGTGGTAGCTGATAATCTATCCAGACTTCATCATGTTGAAGAAGATACTACTTTGATAGATGATACATTTCCAGATGAACATTTGTTTCATATTGCTATCCAGAATCCATAGTATGTAGATATAGCTAACTACCTAGCAGCTAATAAAATGCCCACACATTTCTCTTATAAGGAAAAGAAGCTTCTTGTGGAGAAAAGCTTCCATTTCTCTTGGATTGATAGCATATTATTTTACACGGGACCTGACCAAGTCATGAGAAGATGTGTAAGAGAAGATGAGACATATGACATTCTTCATGCATGTCACAATGAACCATGTGGAGGGAACTTTGTAGCCAAACAAACAACACAAAAGATTTTAACAACTAGCTACTATTGGCCTACACTTCACAAAGATAGAGCAAGTTATACAAGAAAGTGTGACAAATGCCAGAGAATGGGTTGACCAACAAGATTAGATGAAATGCCCTTAAACCCATAGGTGGTGGTAACACCATTTGATAAATGGGGCATGGACTTTATTGGTCCAATAGATCCTCCATCTAATGGGAAATCATACATACTGGTATGCACAGATTACCTGACCAAATGGGTCAAAGTCAGAGAAATGAAGCATGTAAGAGATCATAAAGTTGCTGAATTTCTGTATGAAGAAATTTTTACTAGATATGGCGTGCCAAGAGAACTTGTTACTGATCAAGGTACACAATTCACCTCCAATCTGATAATAGAGCTCATGCAGGAATATAATATCAAACATTAGAAGTCAAGCCCCTATCACCCCCAAGCCAATGGACAAGCAGAAGTAACAAATCGGGAAATAGAAGCAATTTTAACAAAGACAGTTCATTTGCATCGCTGAGATTGGAGCAGCAGACTAGCAGAAGCCATCTGGGCATATAGAACAACATGGAAGACTACCACAGGGTTCACACCATTCAAACTGTTATATGGCAAAATAACAATGTTACCGATCGAGTTTGAACACAAAACATTAAGAACAGTGCTGGAGTTAAACATTGATCTTCCTGCAGCACAGAAGGAGCGATTGCTGCAACTCAACTCTTTGGATGAAATGTGCAAGTCTACCCTACAGCACACATAAATTTTCCAAAAGCAAAGAAAATAGTGGCATGAATCCCATATCAAGAATAAGTAGTTCACAGTTGGAGATTGGGCATTGTTATATGATTCCAGATTCTAGGAGATACCAAGCAAGCTGCAGACACGATGGCTGGGTCCTTATGAAATCAGCCATGTATTTATGAATGGAGCAGTCCAATTGACCACAATTGACCCTGTTCAATTCAAGCTATTAGTCAATGGCCATAGACTAAGGTTGTATCACCAGCCACAAATGAAAGAAGACTTCCTATAGTAGTTCAAACAACCAATTTTAAAGGATCAATAGGTAATACTTCCTACAGCAGAGGATGTCAACCTTCTTCCTGCAGCTCTTCAATGAAAATTCCTTCGAAGCATGACCATAATAAAAAATTTATGATCACATAAATTTTAAAATTCCTCATTCACTTTCTATATTCTTATTTTTCAACCCACTTCATTTCTTAATCTTCCATCCACTCACATTCCATGTCATCATATTTCTATACTTTCAATAAAGAGATAGTGCGCTGACGCATGCAAATGCCAATGCTGTCATTCCACTCTCTCCAATATTTCCTGCCATGTGCGATGATCAATTACCAGGTATGAGATTTTTAAATTTATTTCCATTTTTAGCGCATGTATTTAGTTGGTTATATCAAATACTGCAATAAATGTATCGTTGCCGCCTTCAATCCAGTTTTGTACCTTCTGCCAAGTCTGACAAGTGAGGACACTTGTCAATATTTCATAGGGGGCAGGGAAGTGTGCCAATTTCCAAAAGTGTCATTTCTATTTACTCATTAGAAGATCCCCAAATCTGTACTTTGGCATTGTCTTAATTAAAATCCAACTGCCACATCACACAAGTGTCAAATTGTCGTACCTTTATTCTGAATAAACCCCTAACTGTCAGACTAGATGAGACCCAGTATTAAAACCCGCTCTCGCATGAACATTTATGATTCATTCTATTAAAATACATTATTATTGTCCATATAAAGAAACTAGAAGAGTTTGAAAGAGGGTCTGTGGGTTTACAGGAAGTAGTCTGAAATTTAAAAAGAAGCAAAGTAGAGGTTAAGCAGAGCAAAGATTAAACAGAGCAAAGGTTCAATTAGGTAAAGTAAATGCAAGGTTAATTGCAATGGCATGAACCAGTGGTTCATAATATTTTTCTAGCTGACGTAGAGGCCATAAGAAGATTTAATGCCTGTGGATGGCTGGGGTATTTCTTAAAATTGACGAAGTTTGATGATGAAGCAGTAGTAGAATTTTTGAACACATTTGATGAGGGCCACACAATGATATGGGGATTTCCAGTTGTATCAACAGAGGAGCGAATAGCGGAAGTGACCGGTTTTCCAGCAGTAGGGGAACATTATCCCAATGCCCATGATGCCAGGTTAGCCAGGGCTCAATTCACCCTACCAAGAGACCCTCCATTGGAAATCACTAAGAAGGGATGCAAAAGGATGTCCATTCCTCCACCATACTAGGAGTTGGCTACGCACATTATAAGGTATTTCACCTGTGAGGGATGATTCTCTAATTTAAATGCACATCATTTTAAGTTGCTTAGTTATATACGACATAATATTCCAGTGAATGCACCCAATTTTCTATTTAATATGTTGTGCATTAGTGCCGAAGAAACACAAAAAGGGAAAGACAACTCTGTGACTCACCATGCCCTAATTAAATTACTCATAGAAAGATCTCTTAGGGATGCCTCCCCTATGGCATGGGTAGATTTCATCCATCATAAAACCCTTCAGCCCCAAATTGCCCCTAATGTGCAAGATAACCAAGATAATGTAGTCTCCCCTGATTCAGTTGCCAAGCAAAATACCCAAGGGGCAGAACCTAAAAATTTACAAGAAAATGTGCCTTTAACTGCTCACATGAGCAAGATACCTTCTGCTACTAGAACAAAAGGAAAATGTAAGTTAGAAGGAGAAACTTCGGTTCCTACAGCTGAACCTCAAAAACCTCAAGTTTCAAGAAAGAAGAAAATGAAATCAGTTCCTACAACCACTACTCCTGCAGTAGAGACGACAAAAAGAGATAGTAAGAAAAAGGGAATAGAAATTGAGAAAATCCCTATAAGAAGAATCCCTAGGATGAGAGGGAAAATTCCTAAAGTGTCCACCAAAATCTGGCCCTCTTCCCCCAAGCAATTTAGAGAGGAAACTCCTATCCATGTTGTTCCCGATGACTCTCCCAATCAGCCTGAGATGCCTGACATTCCTCAAAATCTAGAAGAGGAATGTGGTAATGAACCAAACATATGTCAGAATGACCCAAGAATCAGCCATCAGGATGTTCCAACTTGGGAGGAAGAAACCTTTATAGCTCACCAGCTGGCTTGTGCAAGAAATGTTTTAGTTCCCTACAAATGAACTTGGTTGATAAACTTCCTAGAGCAGTCATATAGAGAGCAGAGAAAGAAGGATAATTAGGATGGAAGTAGTGATTCAATTACCCTACAAACACTTATCTTCCACTTATATAATAATCATGTAATGAAAACCACTCTATGGGGGGAAGAAAAGAAGAAACTGCAGAAAGAAATAATGAAACAAAGAGAGGAAATTACAGATTTGAAAGATCAGTTGACAAAACAGAAATAGAGAATAGACCATGCTCTTAAACTAACTGACCAGGTCATTACTTGTAGACCTCCACCCAAGGTCTATACTATCTGTCTTAAAGAATAATTCCTTCTATTCCAATTGATGATGACCATCAAGGATATAAATACATAATTCAAATCAGCCCAGGAATTCTATGGGTTATACCAAACACTTCCATCTTGGTAACAAAACCTACTCTGCGAGTTATACGTGCATAATTTCATCATCCCCACAGAGACCGAATAGAATCCCCTGCCTTACATTAGGGATATACACCTAAGGGCTTTGATGTCATGGATGCACACTGAAGCTAACTATGATAGGCAGTTGGGGAATTACAGAGATCTTGAGAAGATAGAACCCCTACCATTAAGAGAAGAAAGTAGTCAGCCAGAAGTATTCCTAAGGGATTGGTTTAGACTGACATATGGGAACGTCAAGAAGGAAATAAGGGATAAAAATTTTAAACTTAGAGCAAAATTTTCTGTAGAATATGACAGCATGTCCTACTTTGTCTTGCAAAGAGCCCTAACCAGTGCAAAAAGTAGATGGGGCAGATTATCAGAGGTCTTTAAAAGATCAAAACCACATAGCCCCATTAACCTTGAAGCAGCTATACATCGGGCACCAAAGTACATAGCAATAGGTAGACAAATCAGGTAGGAGCTCTGGCATCCACTCACAATGCAACCTCCCATGCTCCTATGGCCCTTGTATGATATCAATGCTAGTAAGCTTGACAAGATGCAGGAAGATCAGAAAAGGGAAGTTTGGGAAAGAACAAGGGGATTCTACTACTCCTTTAAGAGCCAAAGGAGGGGAAGAACTAAAGTTGGTGACTATAGGTCAATTGCCAGAAGGTGCAATTCTTGAGGAAAAGCATTTGAGTAACCAAGGGGTAGATGATAAGGCTAAATTATTGCCTTTGTTTTGTATAATTTTAATACTCTGTTCTAGTTTTTGTTAAAACATTTGAGAGCCTAGCTAGTCAAAACTTGTGATAAAAGTCCAGATAAAACTGTTAAACCATGGGTAGATGTGTTTGACATACTTTGCTAATATTATACATATAATGCAATATTTCATAAAACCATTAGAATATATGTTCTAACATCTAGATATTTAATTTGGTTAAGCTTGATGCATGAATATTTCCACATCATAACTAACTTGGCAGGAGAGAAGCGGCTGGAGAGTGGTCGACAATATTCAAAGAAGACCGTTGAAGACCAGCTATGGTGGAGTGATCATTACAACACCAAGAAAACATGGCTGCTACAATGGAGCCATTATTATAGGATGCGGGGATGTAGCGTGCCTATATTCCCTCTGCACTTAGTATGTTGAATTGGTCATCCGAGTTTCATTACCCACACTGCGGGCCGTTGTATTTCCATATTCTTCTCCGGCATATTTTCAGCAAGATGGTTTTCATTTCTATTTTGTAATAATGTTCGATCCTCTATATATAGGGATTGGACCGATAGTTTGAGGGAGATAGAGATCAGAGAAAAGGTTTTGGAAGAATACTATTGTATTTTCACAGCAATCTATTTCAAGTTCCATGTCTTGTTTTCATGTAATGAGTTTTTGAAACGCAATGAAATAGTTCTTAGTTTACATTTTGTGTTCATATTTTAGTAGAAACCAACCAAGGGGGCCCACTTGGGAGGTGGAATAGGTTAGAATAGAATAGATTTCATTTCCAGCATTTTCAAGCATTTCCAGTATTTCAGATAGAAGTTACAATTTCTTCTTGCAGCATTGCAACTTGTGAGTGTTCCTGCAGCATCTGCAAGAATAGTTATAATGGATGTTTTAGGTTGAAATCTTAGGTTCCAGTAGAGTTGCAATTTCTATCATTCATTCCAATAAGAAGATAAATGTATTATTTTCCTGCAGCGCTAGTGTAGGTTTCTTTTATGCATTTTTACCTTCCTACAACATAAGCAAAATGACTCCTTAAGGAACCTAGTGCACATACCGTGCTGACCATTTCAAGTATACGTCCCTGGGTTGACAAGTTAAATGCACCTCATAACAGGAAAAATAGTCCTTAGATTGAATGAACCATTCCTAAGAAAGGCCTTGAGCATGATTATTATACACCTATTGTGAGGCGGTTCAATTAGTAAGGGGGAGCATATACTCTGGGGGAGTATACAGAGCAGCAGCAGTGAAGAGGAACTTTTGATAAGGATATTGAGAAGATTTTAAAAAGAAGGAAGAAAATTTGAGTTGATGATATCATACGTTGCCATCAATGTCAAAGGGGGATATTGTTGGATATTTGCTTCTGTGCAAATAATTGATTGTATGTTTTTTCATTGATGACAACATATAATATACAGAAGTGTTCTATATGCAATTATCAGTACAGATGTTCTAGAGCTATGTGTTTTCATTTCCATGGTGTATACATGTTCTAGATGCTATGTGCGTTCACACCGAGTCAGATATGACAATTACAGAGATTGAAGACTATCTATGAAGAGCCAACGTAATTACACTATTTCTTGAGTTGCACCTATCTTTGGGATATGCGTGTTTGTATTCATGTTTAGTTACGAGTTAAAGATAATTATCTAAAGGTGCCAAACATTTTCTATCAGAATAGTGAAGTTGGAGTTAATTTCGTAGGGCTGACTTTGTGAAGCATCGCGTCTATTCAGTCTGAGTTGCATGTTTCTAATTAGGTTGCGTGGTTGATGTGGATGACTAAAGAAGTATTGAAGGGAATCCTAGAGCTGACAAAGATCACATCCTTTGGAGAAGATACTTATATTAGTTCATTTGATGAACACCAAGTGTGAATGAGAAGAAAAAGATAGAAAAAGTAAAGAATAGAATGTTTGTTGTTTTGGGACAGTAGAGACATTTCATTCATCAAGAAAAGATCTATGTGAAGAAGAAGTGGAAGTATACAATACATAGGAACTGATCAAGACAGTAGGTCTACTCAAAAAATTCATCTATCAGATATAGTGTATATCTATTCTACTGAAGGTTGCAGCCTTCATCATTTTAGTAGTGAGATTTTGGACAGTGAGTCCTCACTCCTAACAGGGTTACTTGTAAAAGACTCCTAAATAGGGTCTGGCCTTTAAACAAGTCTTTGTACTTATTGCATTGTAAATAACAACTCCTAACAGGGTTGCAAGATCTCCAAATAGGGATAATTATACTCAAGTACAGTTCTTTGTGGGTGCTAATTCCCACTGGGGTTTTGACCTATTTGGTTTCCCCATAACCAAAATTTGTGTGTTCTCTATTATGTTCATTTTCTTTATGTTAATTGATATCTAAGCAAAGAAAAGAATTAAATTAGCTGATAACTGATTCACACCCCCCCC
>MU226068.1:7130701-7149531 GCA_018584345.1 Thuja plicata | reverse complement strand
TTAATTGTTTTGATTCTCTTGTGGTAATCATACTATTATCACATTTATCCATTTCCACCTTAATTATGAACAATTGTAAAAGCATAGATGAGCATTTAATCATGCCACATAATCAATTTGAATCTAATATGGCATTAAATGTCTAATTTATATCATCACCAAAATTATTTGAAGTGTCATAGGGTATTCATTCAATCAAAACCAAAATATATTCCAAGTTGGCTTTATCAAATGTTAGAATAATGTTCTTGAGCCAAGATCAATGACTATTGTAGCTTACAGAGCTAAGAGAACAAATGTTAGGTACAACCACTCTACAACTAGGCACAAATATTAATGTTGGTAAATAATAAAATATTAATAAATTTTACATAATCTCCTAATAATTAGCCTAAATTAAACTTAAATTTGTGAGTAAATTATATTTACTCCAACAAAATAAAGTAGGAAAATATTCATCTCATCTAATGGAAAATATTGTGTACACATTCTTCATCTAATGGACAATATTGTGTACATATTCTTTTAAAAGATAAATGCCCTTCTCTCATCACTGACCATTAGAGTTATTAGGAAACCAAACTCATAATACATTATCCATGACAGATCCATAATAAGATACTATGCTAAATATGTACTAACAAATTGGTGTAATAGTGAGCATACCACCAGTCATTCACCATCATTCATCTGTACTAATAATTCCTTAAGTTTGAAACTACATTTAAGAAAATATAACACAATAGACAAAAAGTAAGATTAATGATTAGTGTCATCAAACCTAGACTTCATGAATACACTCAGGAGAGTATTGTTAGTATATTCATATAAAATAGTAATTGGATACTTTTCAAGATATACCATAGACCATACAACATAATTGTTACATATTCACCCTAGGATGAAGGTTGAACCATTATCACTGTCTAATGTTAAGTAGATCATAAATTCATCATGCATAGACTCTAGTAGCAATATGTTATATTGATGGTATCTTCACCAATGTAGTTAATCTCACTCTGATATAGTCTAATAGTTAGTAATGTATTCTCATACTTGTATCTTCGGAGGTTAAATCTTCAATATACATCCTCTAGAATCATAGAGAGTTGTCTGAGTGATATGTGAAAGTACATCAAACACTAGAATGAGGAAATCTAAACCTACAACAAATAATTGACTCAAACCCTACTTTATCTTTTTGGTTTTATGTGCAGGTGCTAACATTCTCTGAAATCCAGCAATCATTTTTACTACCCATTTTCTGATAAGCCAAAAAAAAATTGAGTTATCCAAGGATATTGCCCTCAAGATATATTGTGTCGTTAGTAATGTGGACATGTCATTTAGATAAGTTCAGAAGTACAAAATTAGTTCACTGAGGCAAATCTCACTCATGAAATGAGCATTTGATAATTGTATATTTGAGCAAGAAATGTAATCCTTCAACACTCATATCTTAGTATGTGATTGATAAGGTTCATTTCACATAGTCTAATAGTCAGTAACTAATTCTCATACAATCATGTTAGAAAAAAAGACATGCAATTAAAATGCTTATGATGCAGTCCAATAGACAATAATTTATACACAAATTTTAGTTCCCAAATAGCAACAGAGATCCTTCAAGGAAGACAAAATAATCAAACCATTCATACTGTAGTCTATTTCCAACTCCATTACATCCAAATAGAAAAGATGATAGACTGTAGTGAAACAAACCCCTATTCCAAAAGGTGATCATGATTACCCCCATCAGTCATAATATGCACTATGAGGTAGGTTAAGCACATCTCATTCTTAATTATTTCAAACCTATCATATGTTACCTAGCATGTTTGAAACCTCTTCTACCTTCTTGCTACTAAAATTTGAAGTTTCCCTAAGTTGAAATTGTACCCTCATGAACTGCATCCACCATAGCTGCTTCACTTATCAAAATAAAATTATTTCTCTCATTGCCCATAAAAATATCCTTAAAACCCTAGCTTGTCTCATTTGTCTGCTCTCCAAACCTCAAAAAAGGAGGTTCAAATACGAAGGGTATGAGCATGCTTTCCATTCTACACAGTGTGTTATCAAAAGTTGAAGATGATAGATTAGAGCATATCAGTTTGGAGGAATTCTGGGACCAAATACAATTACACCTCAAGACTCCAATAGCAAAGGCAACCTTTTAAAATGGCCTAGCCCATGCAAGTGGTTTCCCAACTCTTGTTCAACCTATAGACATACTCCTTGCCTATGTGAAACATTACAAGCCTAATACCAAAGAGATTAGAATTATTGATAAACAGCTTGGAGCTAAATTGTATGGTCCATTCCTTAGTATCACTCTCAAGTCTATAGATATGGATACAAAGAAGGGGACTTCTTCTTTCAAGACATGAAAGGTACTTTCCTTTCTACTATTGACAAACATTGGTTGAAGGTGACTAAGAAGAGAAAGTGCCAAATTCCAATGCATTTGTAGATATGATGCTTCAAAGAAGGCATTTCTAATATAATCATCCTATGACCTTAATACTTTGGGATATTAGACATGACAACTTATTAAAATCATTGGTTATGGTTCACAATTTTTTATTGAGAAAAGATAATAAGACACAATTTACATAATAAATTGGTGACCTTCCAAAAGAATCAATACTTCTATATGTCTTTCTATCTTGTCTATGGAATTGCAAGTATGAAGGCATGGCCTAGTCTACAATCACAAGGATTCTAATAATACAATGCAAATTAATAATTTATATTAACAACGTCAGCTTGAAATTAGTAACAAGAACTTCAAATAGGTTAATGATGTCTTACTGGTGATCACTATAAGAGAACCTGGTGGAAATGTTCAATTCAAGATTTCTTTTGAACTTACAAACCTCCCAACTCAATTTGGAAATTATTATATTTAATATGCAAGATTTACATATATAAGAATATATGGTTTTCATGATAATCCTTTCAAGCTACCTCACTACTTAAGTAATAACCTCTTATGGAGGCAAATGGGCTCGATTAATAAGAAGTGTAAGGAAAGGAAGAAGGCAGTGTACCCCTTTCCTTTGAATCTAACCTATTATACTTTTCAATCTTCTTTAGACGAGAGATTGAGAGATATTTGGAAAAGATAAGCTTACATTTCTAAATGACTAGAATCTTTTTTGACAACAAGAAATATGTTAAAGAACACTTACATCTTGGGCCAACATATCTTCATGTACCAAATTTAGAGGAATATTTCTAAGGTCATGCCAGATCAACAATGGAGTAAATCAAAGCTTTCAATCTAGAATGGGACGAAGATGAGAATATGATGGCTTGGAAATGTTGGACTAAGTAATGGACCTATAATGTCTTAGGTAGGAATTTCATATAATTTATTAGCTTACTTAATCTCATGCCATCTAATCTTGTAATTTTAATTGAAGTGTGTAATAGAATTTCTTCACCATATCTCCTCGCTAAATTTACTCCTTGATTTTACATATGTATATATAGAATATTAATTTTATCTATCACATAATGTTGACTGAGTATCTATTTTGTGGATTGGATTCTGGAGAACGCTGATTGGATATTCCAATTCCTCCTTCCATATGCAAATAATCAAAACTGTATTAAAATAGTAAATCAATTCCCTACATGATGAGACAAGATGCCCAGCATGATCACTTCATGAGACATCAATATTGTGCATCTATATTCTAGAAGATCGGCAGCTCTTTCCATCCGTCTTGATAAGGACATATTGTAATATCTTATAAATAATGAAATTATGCATAGAAGGGAAGTCATCAGATGATGGCTATGTTTGCACTAGGTGGATACACATAGACCTTGAATCTTCCCTCTCTCCATTATGAAATCTCTTTCTATCTTCATTGAGTGCCAAAATCTATTGTCAATTTAACATGACTATACTTCCAATTATTAGTGCATTTGGCTCTTGACTTCAGTCTATGTCTATCGAAGGGTCTCCTCCCTTTTCCCTATCATAATCCTCTCATCTTTGATTGGTATCTTATTCCTCTGTTGTGGCCAATTAATGCTCGACTCTTTGTTGTTACCACTATACAAATGTTGTGAGTATTAACACTTCCACACGCGTAGACCAGTCAATGGGTGTAATTGCTGATGGGAGTTGTGTTCTATGGGTGATGTTACTTAGTCAACACTCATAGTCCATTCTCTTGATTTCCCCCATTACATCAACATATCCCATCAAATCTAGGGCTACAACAATTGGGCGAGGTGACAAAGAAGATCATAAGAAAGCGATAGAATTGAAGAATAAACATGGAGGAGGAAGCTTCAACCAAGAAATTATAAGTAAAGAAGGTAATAGTTCAAGATGAAGAAGGAAGTTCTCAGATCACCACCATAGATATTTGTGGAAGGTATCGAATGGGATGGATAATGTCAGGGTAGTGAATATACAAATAACCCTAATCGATCTACAAAGAATAAAAAAATCTATCTAAAATAGCAGAGAAAGAACTCAAATTACACAATGTAGAAAATAATTTCAAGAAAACAATGACTTACAATAACAATATCAGATGCACATTCAATTTCTCCTCCCACCCATGAACGCTTCGGTAAGCAATGAGTTTCAATTTTCACTTTTTTTTTGTTTATAATATGTATTTGTCGATTATTTGACCTTTTCTTATCCCTTAAGAAATTTTGACCAAATCATGCCCATAAACAAAAAAATAAAATGAATCTAATAAGCCTAAAAAGGCCTTGGTCAAAATTAAAGGTCGAAAATTGACCTCAAATGTATTAGTGTAATCAAGTGAATTAGTTTAGTATGTAATAAATCTAAGATTTAAGATTATTTATTAGATTAGTAAACATTTATACATTATTCCTTTTTAATGTTAGATTGGAACCTTTTATATTAAATTAATAGGGTTACTTATTTTAATTAGATATACATAATTAATTGATAGGGTGCCTTATTGATTTCTTATCATTACGTCCAGAATAGTAAAGCCTTAATGATATCATTTACCGTATTATTGCTTGGTTGATTTTCAGTCAACTATGGTCAAACTTAGGTCAGATCACCTCATTTTTTGTGCATAGGCATTCCCTATAGCATAACGTACCATGTATCCCAATTTTGCACTTATCAAAGCATGGTTGACTTTTTGGTCAACTTTGGTTGACTTTTAGTCAACTACCTTGATTGTGTGCTATGACCTGTATGCACCCTAAAATGGTCACCTAGACTATGGACCCCCATTCTTCAATTTATCAAATGACGGAATCAATTTATCAATTTCCTAAATCAATGCCTTGCAATATTTTCAATTCAAATCAATTTCCTTGATCAAATTGTAATTACTTCAATTATTTCAATATTTCCTAAGGTTTGATCATTTTATCCATAATCTTGTTTAATCAAAAGAAAACTTCCCTTTTAATTAAATAAAATAATCTTATTTAAAATAAAATCCCTCTTTTAATTAAATAAATAAAATCCTCACCTAAATCTCTCTTTGTGATGAAAAAAAGAAATAAATCAAATAAAAATAAATAAAATTTTGTTTTTTATCTACACTTTGAATACACATATTTTTCCTCTTACTTGCCTTTTTAGGGATTAATCCCACATTGCTCTTGAGGATGCATTCCTCTCCACACTTTCCTTTATAAGGGGCACTCTCCTTCTCATTTAGAATCAAGATTTTATGTTATTGTTATGTTGCAGGTTTGGAGAGTGATTTTGGAGGAGAGTTTGAGCACTTGAGCTTGAATATTGCAACTTCTCTTTTATTGTCTTCTTCTCTCATGAATCCATGGCAATCCATTTAGATTACTCTTGCACTTGCATGTTAGATTAGATTCATATTTCATTTCATAGAATAATCTTGCATTCATATTTCCTTTCATAGATTAGTTTGTTTTCATGCATTTTTAACATATATAATAGCTTCCATTTTAATTTGCATGCATATTTGATGATCATGGAGACTAGCACTCTTTCTTTTCCTCTTTGAATCTCTCATTTTATGGTGTACTTGCATGGGCACAAACTAGGTCTAAACTAAGGGCCTCCATTATAAACCCTTGCACTCCATGAATAGAGAGCTATGAGTCACCATTTGAGACCTCATTCTTGAGAAACCTTAGATATAATGACTCATAGAAGTGTGTCAACATTTTAGCACACATTTTTTGGCACCCATCATGGGGCAGAATATTCAATTTATGGCCTCATTTTAACTTTTGCTTTCAATTATGTTTTTCGTCCACTTTGAGTTGAATCTGACTCCACCACTATGTCTGGGTCATTGTTTTGGTGCGAAACGACTATAAACACACCTATCTTTGCCCAAAATCAAATTAGTGGAAAAAAAATTGCCCAAAGAAGCCATATGACTCGTTGCATGGAAATCGAGGTAGATTTCAGATTTTTCTACACACAGCCCGAGGCAGATTTTCAAAAGAAAATCAGATTTTTTTTACTCTGTTAAATTTGACAGTCGTCAAACCATCATTCTGCATGGAATCCTGTGACAACCACAAAACTGTCAATTTTAATCCCCCAATCTGCTGATGTCAGCAGGGTTTGAAAAGTCTTTGCCTTCACCATCGAGCTTTTTGGTTTTATAGTCTAACTTCAAATGATCATATCTTGCTCATATTTGATCCAAATTGAGTGCATTATTTTTTGATTTTGGGTAGAATTTCCTAAATATTATTGGGTTTGAGCTATTTTCTAGTTTTGGATTACATATTTATTAGAAATGGAAGGTTTTGATCACTATACCTATCTAATCCTTTGTTTTGCAGCTTCTGAAGCCTCGTACAGGCTCATACAGTAATATTTTTTAGTGTAATGTTTTTTAAAAGTGCTTAAATTCTTCATCTACTTTTTGAATATGCAATTGGATTTTTTATTTTTTTATTTTTCTAAGGCTGACCAATATTTGAATTTGTTGTTCTCTAGATTATCTTGTTGATTATAGCCTAACAATGGTTTGCAGGACGTTGACAAAGAAGACTAAAAACAAAGACTACTGATGAGTTGTCTTCCAAGTTGCCTTGATTGATTGAATGCTAAACATTGTGCTTGTATTGTGTTTTTGTTTTATTAAAATAGGAATGCACGTGAAAGACTTTTAAAATGAACTTGTATCTAGTTTTAGGGATGACAATAATGTCAGGAAACTATGCTTTCACCCTTTTGGGATGATCAGAAATCTAGAAACATTATTTTCATTTTCTTATTATGTTTGAAGTGTCTTCTAAGTTTTTATAATCCCAAGGAATTGCAGGGACGTATCCTCTCTCCTCGCCTTCGCGGATCTTGGGTGAAAGAGAAATCCATAAAAATCCTTTAGCGTGGCTACCTCCCAAGAGCTTTAACAGAGCTGGTGAGAGTGGATTTCCCAACCGGTAACAGGCTAAATCCAAGCCCTTCTAAACTGATATATAAAAAATGTCATTGTGATTAATCTTACAGTGAACAGGTGTTGATTACATTATACTGAAAAGAAGATCTCCCTTAGTACTCTTTTGGTGCATTAAAACCTATAGAACATAAATTTTGTAGGTTGGGAGGCCTCCATAATGGAGCTAATCTACCCTGAGTATAACCACCTAAATGGATTCCTTGACTAAAGAACTTTGTTGTAGTATCCAAAATCCCTCTATCTATTGGCGCGGAAAGTCAGAGACCGACTAAGACGTCCCACATTTTTATGGCTCTTAGTAGAGACAATAGTCCCTTGGGAAGTGATTACCCTTTGGATTCAAAGCTTGGTGTGCCTAAGAAGTGAGTGCATTGTAAGGAGGAGCTTGTGCCTCAAATCTTCTAAGTTGTCCTCTATGAGTAGGCATGTTTGAACTTCAGTTCAAGTGGGAATTCAACAGATATTGCCATAGCTTACCTAGGTTATGGTGTGACTATTCTTTTTACAACAAACTAACCTGGTTGATGTTTCTTGCATGAGTGAAACATCAAAACATACACTGAACATCAAAGAAAATGTCAAAATGATCAACAACTCAAAATCTGCACTCTTAAGTGCTAAACTGTCAACTTGCTCAATTTGCTATCCTGTCATTTCCAGTCTTCCTCGGTTGATCCGGGTCAGATTAGGTCACTTACCCCACTGTTAGAAGCCTATTTGCACTTTTTTTTCTTTCATTTTGACTTCTTGAACTAGTAATCTTTGATTTCACGAGTGACTTTGCTTGGAGTTGGTGAGCTCAAAACCGTCCTTGTTGAGAAGATAAACCTTTGGATCCTTTGATAACATGCTTGGAGAGTTTTAGTAATCTCTTGTCCATTCACTTCCATACAAATTCAAATTCAATCAATATAAGTTGTGTAAATCATCCTCCTGATCCATATGTGTTAGGGTATTCACCCATTCAATGGGCACCTTTGTGGCAGTGTTGGTTTATGCCTCTTGCAAAATTATATCTTATGACCTCTCTTTTGGACAGGTGAGTTCTTTTACTATCCTATTTTGGTACCAACATTTCTTAGGGTCATCCTATCACCTAGTACCTTTTCTTTCATGTCAGTTACAACAAGATATCAAGTATATCAAGGAAAGTGACCTCAAGTAGTCTTTAACCAACTACCCTAAGTTCAAACTCGCTAAAAATGTAAGGGAAAATAATCTGTATTTGATCAATCACCGAGGAACAACTCAAAAGTTTGGTTTGATTCCAAGAGTAACCTTAGTGAGTTGAGTACACCCTTAGCATCTTCTCACTTGGATATGGATATGAGTTACACAATGACTCAATGAGAGAGAGGAGAAATGGATAAACACCTGGATGACATATTTCAAAGATATAGAGATACCATTTCATTTGGTAGTTCCTCTCGTGAAAGTTGACCAGTCTCACCCCTTATCTCAACTACATATCTGGATACACACCAAAGGGCTGAAAGAGATAAGAGGCAAGCCTATCAAGAAGAACAATCACAACATGAAAACCAACATGATGAACCTTATGACACTCATGTGAATGAAACATACACCAATGACTTGTTTAGACATTCAAGACCAAGTTCACCACTCAAAACATATTCAAGATACACGAGTGAAAGACTTAAGAAAATTGAGCATGAAAAGAAATCCTTCCTAGATGAACAAGATGAAAAGGAAGAGCAATTTAGATTCCTAGATTTGGAGAGACAAACCTTGTTGGAGATAGAAAGGAAATCCTTCCAAGAAGAGAAAGATAGACTCTTGGCTCAACAACTTAATGATCAATTTAACAACATGCATGTTGGTGGTGGAAACAACTCTCCTCCATCCACCCCTCCTAAGACTCCACAAAGTGGAAGACATTAAAGAACACCATCACAATCTCCTAGAAATAGAGGAAGAAGGACTTCAAGACATGATCATTATAGGAGACAAACACCTCTTAGGAACTCAAGACAACCTTCACAACGTGCTCACCATGGTTCACAATATGGGGGTAGTAGCTCAAGTTTTGACCTCAACTCCCAAGACTTCATGAAGATACAACAAGAGCCACTCTTCTAGAAGTCTGTGGATAGATAATTAGACCAAAACAAAGAGAATTTCCTAGAGAGTTTAATCAACAAGGGTGCTAAAGTCCCCTACAACTTTGATGTGGACAAGAAGATTAAGAAGCAAGGTCCATCTCAAGAAGAAGAGATCAAAAAAATTAAGAGTTTGATGGAAAAGATGTTGGCACCCAAGAGTTCATTCTCACTTGATTTAATTTTTCCTAATCATTTTGACAAAAGTGTTATCATGAAAGACTTCCCTAGAAAGGTTGAGATCCCTCAATATGACAAGTATGATGGGAATGGAGATCCACATGATCATGTGCATCAATTCTATACCACAAGTTTTGAGTTCCATCAAGATGACTCGTACCTCATGAGATTATTCCCAAAGAGTCTTAAGGGTCAAGTGATGGAATGGTTCACCAACATAACTCCCCCCGTTAAGATTTTCAAAGAGCTCATCCATAAATTTGTACAAAAATTTGTATACAACCTTTCAAGATCTATCACCATGTTGGACTTATGCAACTTAAAGAAAAATCAAGGGGAATCCTTCGTTACTTTCTTGCAAATGTGGAGATGACAATGCTCTCGCTACTCTAGGAACATCCCTGACAATGAGAAGATTGACATCCTTGTTAGCAACTTGGTTCCTGAAATACGGTATGAAGTTAGGAAGTGGTTTTTGATTCCTTTGAAACCATGGTTGAAACCGCACGTAGGATTGAGGATGTTTTGAAAGAACAAGGAATTATGATCAAACATGGAAACAACAAAAACAACAATGTTCAAAACAACAACAACCCTAACAAGGATAAAGGAAAGAACTCATAATGGAATAAGAAAAAACAAGTGGTCAATGATGGAGTTGTGGACTCCTCCTAACCCAAACATCAGGTTGTGCTCCACTTGTCTAGTGTTGTTCAAGCCATGAGACTCACTACATCTAATCAACAAGAGAGCACACCAAGATACCAAGATAGGCCTAAGAAAGAGAGACATCAGTTTTCAAAACTTGGTGATTCATATGAGGATGTCTTAAAAACACTCATTTCCAACAACCTTGTGCATCCTCAAGATCCCACAAAGCATTATATACCTGATGTTAAGCCACATTGGTGGGATGAGAAATCCTTTTGCAAGTTTAACAATGGAATTGGACGTGATATTGAAAACTATTGGAAACTCAAACATATCATCTAAGATCTCATTGAGAATGGAAAACTTAAGGTAGATGGATTGAACACCAACACTGATCATAAGGCATTCAAAGAACCTTTTCCCAAGTATGAGAAGGGGGAAACCTCTAAACCTAAGAATGGCAAGGCTGAGATCAATTACACTTACACAGATGCAAAGAATGTTGTCAACATGCTTGAATTTGTAGAAGAGAATGTCAACATGATGAGGGATAAAGATCCCTATGGTTATGATCTAGACATGGACTCTCCTCCTATCTTTGATAAATAACCCATCATGGTGCTAAGGGGTCCTAACTCTAGAGTATCATCTCAAACTCTCAATGTTGTCACACAAAGTCAAGGTCCCCTTGTCATTAGAGGACCCAGTTCAAGTCAACCAAGTAAACCAAAGCAAGTGGCATCCAAGAATGTCACCTTAAAACTAGCAGTCAATCCTAAGTCAAGCTATAATCTTGTCAATTCGTTACAAAGAACCCCAGCTCATATTTTGATCTTTGATCTCTTAGATTTGTCCTCGAGACACAAGAAAGTCCTTGAAGATGCTTTGCGTGCAATGAACATCCCCAACAAATTAGATGTTGATCAATTATAGAACATGGTTAACCATATTGCTAGCCCTTATTATCTTACTTTTTTCGAGGATGATGATAAATATTTGAGCCACCCACACAATCTCACTCTTCATATTGAGGTCATGATCCACAAAACCTATGTTAGGCCCATGTTGATAGATGGGGGTGTTGTGCTTAATATTTTTTCCTTGAGTCTTTTGAAAAAGTTGTGTTATTTTGAACAAGTCATAGATACCAAGAAAAATATCACCATCAAAGCCTATGATGAGGTGCAAAGAAGTTCAAAGGGGTTGGCTGTCCTTCCTATTAGGATTGGCCCTGTTGAAAAAGATATTTTATTCCAAATATTTGATGTTGGCCCCCTTGTGTACAATATCTTACTTGACAGACCATGGATTCAAGATATGCAAGCAGTTTTGTCTACCTATCATCAGTGTGTTAAGTTCCCTTACAATGGAATAGAGATTTGTATACCTAGGGATAACACTTTATCTATTAACTCAATTTAAATGGGTGCTCATGTTCCCCACAATAGAGAAGCAGAAGCCTTTGATGCAACCTTAGCTGAATGTAAAGACAAGTTCAAGTCAGTAGACCTTGGCATGGGGGGGTATCAACTCAACTCCCTCACAGCACTACCAGTTTCACCTCAGTCTTATGGAAAACCTTCACAATAAATGACACCTTCCTCTTCAGCTATCACTTTATTTGGCACATTTGTAGAGTCCTCAGTGCATATTCAAGATGATAAAGAAGAGACCGTTGTTAGAGATTGGATTTATAGAGAACAGAAATACATGCACAATGAGAAATTCTCTCCCTCTCCTAAGCCTTATGGAAGAGGGTATACTTTTTTCAAATAGATGGGCTATCTTGGACATGGCCCTCTTTGTCACATATTGGATGCTAGAGATGAACCCTTGGATCATGATATTTTTGGACACAAGTCTAAGAAGATGGTGTGGCCTAGGATTTGTGAATCACAACAAGAACACTAATCCTATCCTTGATGAGTCAGATAGTGAAGATGAAATAGAATACATACCTAATTTGACAAATTAGAAAGACATGTGTGAAGATTGGGTCCCTTCCACTAATCTCCTTTGGGGAGATTCAGATATTCCAGCCACTCATGAGACAATTACAACCTTAGAACAAGATGAATCAGATGTAGAAGATCCTTTCAGATAATGTCAATGAAAGAATATTGTTCATTTGATAGAAAGAGAAGGTGCTAACCTTGATGACACTAGAACTTCCACATCAAGACCTCCAAAACCTTCATGGTGTAAACATCCTAGTCAAAGTTCAGAAACAAGTTCATGTGAGTATGAATGGGACTCCTTAGAGCCTTCCATAGTTGACATGGATTTTGATGTCATCCACACTTATATTTCTCAACTTGAGGTAGCCGATGAGTCACATGTAGGACTAGAGGATTTGAACCCACATGTTTCCTTAGTAGACGATTCTTCACTTGTTAGGATGAATCCCGATTTGGGTAGCTTAGAAGGATACTTGACAGATTCCAACTCTTTGGTCACCAGAGATGATATCATTCACATTTACAACATTGAACCAGTCATTGACTTACCTCTTGTTCACCCTAACCTCATTGATTGGTCCCAATGCTATCAAGAACCTTAGCTCTTAACATTTCAAAATGATTATGAGATAGCATGTTACTTGAATTCCATTGAACCCATAGTCTCTTCCACCAGTGAACTGACTACCAGCATGGCAGAGCCAGACATCAAGTACTTTAGTTACAAAATAAAAAGAAAAGAAAATCAAAAGAATAGGAGTTCTGATGGAAAAAACCACTGTGTGGCAGTGTCAGAACCAAAAAAAAAAGTAAAAATAAATGACGTATCCAAGGGTGAAAACCTCTCTGAGGTGCCTAAGGATGAGGTACTTGATCCTCTCCCTAGCTACTTTCAAGATAGATCTTTCGTGCTTAATGAACCAACAGAAGCAGTCAATTTGGGTGTAGATGAGGCTCTACAGATAGTACACTTGGCTAATTCCTTGTCACCACAAGAAAAAGAAGCTTAGAATAAGTTCTTACAAAAAGAGAAGATCAACTTTTCATGGACTTATTCATATATGTCAGTGTTGGACACTAATCTTATCATTCATCATTTGTCCATAGCTCCGAGTGTCAAACTGGTTAAACAGAAATTGAGAAAGATGCATCCTCACATAGCTCTCTTAGTCAAAGCAAAATTAGAGAAACTCCTTGGTATAGGATTCATAAGAGCTATTCCCTATGCTGAATGGATATCAAACATTGTACCAGTTTCCAAACATGACAAATCCATTTGAGTTTGCACAAATTTTAGAGATGTCAATAGAGCATGCCCAAAGGATGACTTTCCACTTCCCAATATAGACATGATAGTGGATATGACTTCGGGTTATGATATTTATTCCTTGATGAATAGTTTTTCCAGATACAATCAGATTAAGATAGCTCCTTAAGATCATTAAAAAATTGCATTCACTTGTGCATGGGGTACCTATTGTTGTAATGTTATGCCTTTTGGATTAAAAAATGCAGGAGCCACTTATCAACGAGCTATGGCAACCATTTTTCATGACATGAAGCATAAAAACATGGAAGATTATGTGGATGACACCTTGGCTGAGTCTAAGAAGAGAGAGAGACACACTTAGATGATTTAGAATTCATTCTAGATCGCATGGAACAATTTAAACTAAGGTTAAATCCTAAAAAGTGTGGATTTGGAGTCACCTCTAGAAAAATAATAGGATTCATCATTTCGGCAAGAGGAATAGAGGTAGACCAAGAAAAGGTCCAAGCAATCATAGATATGCCACCTCCTAGAAACATTAGTCAAATGAGGAGTCTTCAAGGACATCTTCAATCCATAAGGAGATTCATTTCATAGTTGGCAGATAGAGCTCAACCTTTCAACAAGAACTTACAAAAAGGAGTCAAATGTGTTTGGAATGAGGATTGTCAAAAGAGCATAGATCAAATCAAGAAATACTTGGAAAATCCTCCCATTTTAATGCCTCCTATCCCAAGGAAACCACATATTCTATACATTTTAGTGACAGAATCTTCCTTAGGGGAATTACTAGCTCAACTTGATGAACATGGGAAATAAAGATAAATATACTAAATTAGCCACACTCTTGTTTCATATGAGGTTAACTACACCATCATTGAGAAAGCTTGCCTTGCAGTTGTGTTTGATTCCCAAAATTTGTGACACTAAATGCTTGCGCACACTATACACCTCGTAGAAAAAATAGATCCACTCAAGTATTTACTAGGTAAGGTTACCCTCACAGGGAGACTTGCTAAATGGATGATGATCCTTTTAGATTTTGACATAGAGTACATTGAGCGTAAAGAAATCAAAGGACAAGTCATATGAGATCAATTGGCTGATTTCCCAATACAAGATAATGCACCTATTCAACATGACTTCATAGATGAACACCTCATGTATAACTAAAAGAACATGGAAGATGTTCTTTGATGGATCCTTTATGCAAAATGGTTTAGGAGCTGGTGTGTTGTTTCTTTCTCCTCATGGGTACACGATTTCTAAGTCTTACAAGTTATTGTTCCCATGTACAAACAACATTGCTGAGCATGAAGCTTTAACAAATGAACTTAAGATGGCCATAGAATGGAGAATCACAGAGTTACACATCTATGGGGATTCACAGCTAATAATCAACCAAGTCAATGATGAATATCAAACAAAAAATGAGAAACTGGTACCTTACAAGCAAATGGTTGATTCCTTGAAATGATACTTCACATTTGTCACATTTCAACAAATCTCTACAGTAGAAAACAAAGCAGTTGATGCTATGGCTACACTTGCTTCACTCCTTCAGTTAGGGAAACATGAATCCAAATTTGAATTCCTGGTGGAAGAGCTACATTACCCTATCTATGATTCCCAAGAAATTCATGTCATTTGTACCCTTGTTAGTCGTGAGTCATCCCATTATGGTGTCATTTACTCATACCTTCATGATGGAATTATACCTAAAACCATTAACTGATCTGAATGCAGAAACCTCACCTGAAATGCCTCTCAGCATTCCCTTATCTCTGGTGATTTGTATAGGATGGGTCTAGATGGAACACTTCTTAGATGCTTAGAAAAGGAAGAATCTGACCAAGTATTAGTTAACATCCATGAGGGCGTCTATGGGGGACATTCCAATTGTCTTTTCATGGCTCAAAGGTTGCTTAGGGTGGGGTACTATTGGCCTATGATGCAGATCAATGTGGTAGCTTTTGTAAAATAATGTGAAAAGTGTCAAAAACATGGTAACCTAATACATGCTTCGGGCATGGATCTCATTCCTTCTATATCTCATTGCCCATTTCAGTGCTGGGCCTTTGATCTTGTTCAGAATATTCATCCCAACTCATCATGTGGACACAAGTTTATTATCACTACTACTGATTACTTCACTAAATGGGTAGAAGTTTTCCCACTTTCTGTTGCCTCGGGCAAGATAGTCTCTCTATTCATTCTGAACCATATCATCTATCGATATGGAGTGCCTTCCAAGATTATCACTGACAATGGAGGCCAATTCAAAAATAAAGACCTTAAACAACTCTGCAATAAATTCAAGAATAAAAAATAGTGGTCCTCTATTTACTTCCCGCAAGGAAATGGCCAAGCAGAGGTATCAAACAAAACCATTCTTAAAATCTTACATAGGACAGTTTGTAAGAGTGGTAGAGATTAGCACTTGCAGATAAATCTATCTTTGTGGGCCTATAGAACAAGTATTCATACTCCTACTAGGGATACTCCTTTTTCCCTTACATATGGCACTAAAGCAATGTTACCTTTGGAGGTTGATATTCCTTCACTTAGAGTTTCCATCAAAGTTCTAGTTACAAATGAAGACTACCGCGCCATGAGACTTCCAGAGTTAGAACTTCTAGATGAGAAACATCAAGCGTCATTTGACCATATGAGGGTTTAGCAAAAGAGCATTTCCAAAGCCTTCAAAAAAAATGTTCTCCCTAGACAATTCCAAGTGGGAGATCTTGTCCTACATGAAAATCCTAAGAATCAATAGCATAGAGATCAAAAGGGAAAATTTGAACCTAATTAGCTTGGACCTTACATCATTACAGAAGCTTTTAGGTTAAGTGCTTATTTACTATCTACATTAGAGGGAGATCATTTATGTGATCCTATCAATGTCTTGTACTTGAATAATTTCTATCCATTATTCCCATTCTATCTGGGGCACCCTTTGTACATACTTATTGATCCTGAAAAAATCCAAAAAAAATGATATATTGTCAAAAAATGTTAAAAATCAGAAAATATCCTGAAAAATGGTCATCTTAGTGAAAACCTAGCAATAGGTGCTTTGACGTATCTCCAAATAAATTATATATTCCAAAAATACAAAAAAAATTCAAAAAATCAAAAAATTCAAAAAACAAAAGACAGAAAAAGTGCCTTGGTGAAAACCTGGAAATAGGCACCTTGGTAGCAAAAAATTGCAATAAAATCCAAGTGGTGAAAACTTGGAAACGGACGCTACTTGAGGCCTTTTCACCCCTATTTCATAGCATGTGTCCTCGACACTTAGCCTTTCTCCATCATGCCTTGTCCTTGTTTCCTTGGTTTGGAATTGGTCTTTGTCTTTTTCTAGGGGGCATAACTATGTTAGCTTTGTTCTCTTGGATGCGTTAGTCTTTAGGACACCTCACAAACGGTGTTTTTCAATACCACCGCAACTATATTTTCAACACAACCCCTGACATCAAGTGTTTTTCAACACTTATCAATTTGGTCTTACCCTATTTTTTCATGTGATCTTACATACTTGCAAGCATTTGATCCTTATAATCGGAACTCAGTATCAGTTAACACACTTAAATTTTTAAACACAAGACTTAATGCTTGAGCTATGTCATTATCTTTTCTTTGTGTGCTGACTGTTATTGATTTTCATTGAGTGTCCTTTTCTAATAAGTCTCTTTGTTATGCATAGCTAGAGGACTTGGGGCATGGGGCATGTTTTTATTTTCTTTCTGCTTGTGGGTGTGGTCTTGAAACTCCAGAGTGTCTCTTGTTTTCCCCTTGAAACACTTAGGAGATTTGAGGCATCATCCTTGACTATTTTTGCACAACCGTTCTTATGGTCATCTCGGCATCTACGCCTTGATGGGAGCATGGTTTTTCTACATTAAATTTGGTAAGATAACATCGAATTCATCTTGACCTTTATGTCTATGATTCTTATGTTATAATCTTTCCACATTCCAATCTGATATAAATCACATTCATATCTTCATAGTTGCGCTTCTGACTAGTTATGATTGTGTGATTTTCTGGTGTCTATTAATAATGGCCCAATGATGAAAATAAGTTCCTTAACATTCTCTAATGAATGATGAACACAAAATCCTATTTTACAATTTCTCTATTGCAAGTACACCTTTTCATTTTCATGTATCTTGCATTGTTAGACTACATTTTTAGGCTGCGTTATGAGTTTGAGAGGGTTTTTCCTTCATCTTGCGTGTGGACTTATAATCAACTGTGGTCATGTTTTGATCTTCATTTCCTTATCTTCTGTCTTGATCTCAATCAAAATTTTCCATCTTAAATAGTTTATTGATTTTGGGGCATTCTCTCTCTTAAAGAAAATTCTCTTTCTTCTCTCCATTTCTTTCCACCTCTTCCAAACTTCTATCTTCCATTCGCTTTCACCCCACTTCTTTTCTTCTAATTCAAACTTGGGGCATAATATTTCATGCTTGATGATCTACCCTTGTTTTTTTATCCTTATATCTTTCATCTTACATCAAGAACCTTATCTTTAGTTCGATTTGATCAAATTTATCAATTTTTTGTTTCTCCTCTATCTCATTTCAATTTTGATCACAAGGGGACAATACCTATCAAACTTCAATCCTTGATTCAGCTTTATCAATCCTATCAATCGCTCCACTTGGGGCAATCTTGCTTGAGATTCTTATCTTGGACATGTCAATTACCTATTTATATGGGTGTTGACCTTGTCTTTTTCAAACATCTTATCTTTGTCCTGATGTGTTCATGTCCGTCGATCACACGCCTGGGTTGTTTTATGATCCCAAATCGATCTCACACTTCAACTGCATTCTTTGACTACATGTGTTCCCATAAACATCACACATTAGTCAAAGAGGGGCAAATTTATGTGCCATAAAATGGTCACGTAGACTATGGGCCCCCATTCTTCAATTTATCAAATGATGGAATCAATTTATCAATTTCTTAAATCAATGCCTTGCAATATTTTCAATTCAAATCAATTTCCTTCATCAATTCATAATTAATTCAATTGTTTCAATATTTCTGAAGGTTTGATCATTTTATCCATAATCTTATTTAATAAAAAGAAAACTTCCCTTTTAATTAAATAAAATAATCTTATTTAAAAGAAAATCCCTCTTTTAATTAAATAAATAAAATCCTCACCTAAATCTCTCTTTGTGATGAAAAAAGGAAATAAATCAAATAA
>MU226068.1:7117507-7130651 GCA_018584345.1 Thuja plicata | reverse complement strand
AATAAATAAAATCCTCACCTAAATCTCTCTTTGTGATGAAAAAAGGAAATAAATCAAATAAAAATTCATTTTTTCTCTACACTTTGAATGCACATATTTCTAAGTGGTGGGATTTTTCCTCTTACTTGCATTTTTAGGGATTTATCCCACATTTCTCTTGAGGATGCATTCCTCTCCACACTTTCCTTTATAAGGAGCCCTCTCCTTCTCATTTAGAATCAAGATTTTATGTTATTGTTATGTTGCAGGTTTGGAGAGCGATTTTGGAGAAGATTTTGAGCACTTGAGCTTGAACATTACAACTTCTCTTTTCTTGTCTTCTTCTCTCATGCATCCATGGAAATCCATTTAGATTACTCTTGCACTTTCATGTTAGATTAGATTCATATTTCATTTCATAGAATAATCTTGCATGTTTATTTCCTTTCATAGATTAGTTTTCTTTCATGCATTGTTATCATATATAATAGCTTCCATTTTCATTTACATGCATATTTTATGTTCATGGAGACTAGCACTCTTTCTTTTCCTCTTTGAATCTCTCATTTTATGGTGTACTTGCATGGGCACAAACTAGGTCTAAACTGAGGGCCTCCATTATAAACCCTTGCACTCCATGAATAGAGAGCTATGAGTCACCATTTGAGACCTCATTCTTGAGAAATCTTGGATATAATGACTCATATAAGTGTGTCAACATTTTATCACACATGACCCTCCTTGTAGCATAGCATACCCTAGTATCCTAGTTTCATGTATATCAGTGTATGGTTGACTTTTTGGTCAACTATCTCATTTTACGTGCATATGTTATCTTTGAAATATTTTAGTAAACCTTTAGCGTGTTTTAAAAAAAAAAATTGTTGGTGTGTTTTTGCCCAACTTTTGGGCATGATACTTGTTAAAAGGAGAAAAATATTGAAGATGGACTTTTGCAAAAAGGTGGCATTAAGCATTATACCCCTTCTACTAACAATGATAAACCAAAGTTTTGGACCAAGAACAAAGGAATTGTCAATGATGGAGTGACATATGCAAAACACGTCCAAAATGTCTGGGCATATAATAAAAACAATAACAATCACAATAATCACAATAAAAATCAGAATAATTCATCACAACAACAACCTCATAATCAATCCTACTTATTTCCTTGCAAAAATAACAACAACAACAATAACAAGAATGAAAACAACAATAATAATAACAATAATACCAGGTAACAATGACAATTCACTTCTCTCACAGAACCACTGGATGTGGTCTTTTGACAATTGGTGGATCAAGGCATGATGGTATATCGTAACACTCGACCGTTTGACAAAAATTATCCCAAGCCTTCTTCGTATAAAGATAACAAATATTGTGATTATCATTGCATCAAGGGACACAATACCAAGAAGTGCATGAAATTGAGACACTTTGTTCAAGACCTCATAGATGATGGAAAAATTGAGGTTGAAGGACAAAACCCATCATCATCTAATGCAAAATTAAAATTCTATAATGAAAAATTTCCTAAACACAATCAAAACAATGCATTCAATGCTATTCCTTATGAGTAATCCATGAACACCATAACAGGCAATGATCCCACATGTGGAAGTCTAGATAAAAATGATATCTTTAGTTTTGATGCTCTTTGTGGATGTATTGAAGAATCTAAGAATCACATGAACACCCTTACACTCAAAGGTGATAGTTGCAATGCTACTACCTGAAGACTAAGAGTTACTGTCCAGGCTACCAATAATCCATCAACTTCTTTAAATCCACCGCCTGCACCATCAAAAACTACATGACCTTCTTCACACTGTGATTTATTGGCTTAGTTAGGAAAGACGCCTGCATATATATCTATCCTTGAGATTTTTTGAACATCCCCCATCCAAGAAGAAGTCCTTGAAATTTCCCTTAATGAGTCTTGTATCCCTGAAAACATTAACACATCCCAATTCCAAGATATGATCAAAAATTTAGTTGCACAAGAACATTTGGTCTTCACTGACAAATATTTTCAAGGCCCTATCCTCCATCATAATAATCCCTTCATATTGAAGCCAAAATCCACTCCACTAAAATTAAACAAATCCTTATATATGGTGGATCTGGTCTCAATTTGTGTACATTAAAAATGATCAGAAATATCAGTCTTTCTGAAGACCTTATTGATGTAAATAAAATAATCACAATAAAAGCCTATGATGATAGAGAAAGGGAGAGAAAAGGTTTGATAACACTCCATTTACAAGTGGGCCCAACCCTGATTGAAATAGTTTATCATGTGCTTGATCTATATCTGCCATATAACATCTTATTGGGCTAACCATGGATACATGCTATTAAAGATGTATCTTCTACATACCATCAATGTTTAAATTTCCCACATCATGGTAGACAAATCACTATTCCCAAAGATCTCGAGGCCTTTCAATATTGCAAAAGATTGGAAGGAAGATAGTCCAACTATTGTCCTCTGAATGATTTCTCCCAACTTATTGAAAAAGAGAGTCTTATCCCACCAAAGAGTACTGAGGGAACATATGAAAATCCTCCAAAATAATCCAAAGGAAAAGAGAAAGTCCTATGGAAAACCATCACAGCTACCTCCTTTAGGAAAAAAAGACATCATGAAATGAAAAAAGACTAATTTTGAACATTGTGGATCCTTATTTAATGAACATATGGAGTCCAATGTCCTAGATTGGCTTTAAAAATAAGAAGAACAAAAATAAACAAGAAGAAGAACATTCATTACAATAAAAATCTATCCACGAGGTAAAGGATTGGGCTCATTAGAACCTAAGACTAACTTCGCTAAAGACTATTGTTTAGTTGAATCTAATTCAGACACTGAAGAAGAATTATTTGAAGTACCTTTCCAATATATTGAATATGACCTCAATGAATTTTCTTGTGTCCTTACCATCACTAAAGTTGGCCTTTCATCACCCAACCTTCCCCTCAAAAACTATGACCTAATAGATTGGGATCACCAAGACTCACTACAATCCTTAGACGTATGTGATTCAGATGAGGTAGTATTAGCCCTCTTTGGACTTAAGAATCTCCAAGAGTATGAACATCAGATCCAGTAAAATGATCAAGCCTACTTTGGTATCCATGTCAACACTCTCAGTCGCAAAACAAAAAAAGAAAATAAAAACAAAAAAGAAGAGAAAACATCCCCTAGTGAAAACCTCTTGTAGGCACCTTCAGATGAAAAAAAAAAGAGAAAATAAAGGATGTGTGCTCTAGTGAAAAAATTTCTAAGGTGCTAGAGGAGGAAGAAGTTGACCTCCCATTCATATCATTGTAGTCAGAAAAGTCCTCCATCTTGATAGTGTTATCACTTGAAAAATTTTGCATGGTTCCAATATTTTTCCCCTTGTCTCTGCAATTATTCATGGCCTCTAGCCTAAAGCCATAAATCTTGTTGTGTCAAAATTGGCTAAAACCCTAAACCCTTCAAGGAATGTTCTAATTTCATGTTACTTTTAAAGCCCCTTAAGACCCAAAAAATCCCATGTGTGCTTTATCATGATTATTCTATCTCTTATTCGCTTAATCAAAACTGAATATTCCTTTCCTTCTAGCAACTTAGCATGGGCTAGTATCTCCTAATCTCCAAATGATATGGAATATGTTGTTTTTATTGGGAGATTGCGCATGGGCTGTTGATCAAGATCTAATCCTTTGGTTGGCACGTGATCTCAAAATGAACCATGAGTCAATTATTTCATTCAGCGACTCAAATATTACATTTTTGCACAATCTCTAGATAGACCTTGGGTCAAGACATGGTTTACTTTTTTGCTTGGTCGCGGGATCTCCAGATGGACTCAGGGTTAAGTAAAATGTTTTGAGACTAAATGAGGGTCATCAATCTTGTTAGAGATGTGTGGTTTGCACTAGATCTTGCAATGAAATGGTCAAGTACAAAAATATTTAGAGACTTAGCATAGATCATTGATCTTTTTTTCCTTGTGTTGATTGTGTGACTTGCGCGTGATCTCGAAATAAACTCAAGGGTTAAGAAATATTCTGGTAACTTGGAGATCTCTTTACTTGCTTAATCTCATAATGAACCCATGTTTTTCTAGATCAGGTTAATTTCTTCAGTGATGTCTCTCAGTCACGCAATATCCAGATTTGACTCAAGCTAAGGTTAACTTTCCAAGGTTATGTTTTTCCTTCAATCGCAAAATCTCCAGATAGAGCCTAGGTCAAAGTTAAATCAAGATGGATTATCCAAGATCAAATTTGAACCATTAATGTAATGTTGATCTTAGGGTTGGTGCATGATCTCAAAAAGAAATGATCAAGTACAAAATAATACAGAGATTAAGCACAAGGCATAGATCTTGATCTGGTCATGTGGTGTGCGCGTAATCTCAAAGACAACTCAGGGTAAAGTAACACATTCAGCGACTTCAATTTTCCCTCAATCACATGATCTCTAAATGACTTAAGGTTAAGTTAAAGTAAAGGTTGAGTTAGGTTTCTAGAGATTCAACATGATGTTGCCACATGTTTCCAAGGATAGATGAATCTGAGGGCTTGTGCTAGATCTCAAGATGTGACCCGAGTTAAGTGAAATGTTCAGTGACTTGGAGATCTATTCAGTTGCATAATCTCGTAATGAACCTAAGTCAAGATAAAGTTAATGTGAAGTTTCCAAGGATCTAATTAGAACCGTATATGTATCTTAAATCTAGCGGTGTGTGCATGATCTCTGGATAGATCCAGGGTTAGTCAAAGTGTTCAGCAAATTGGAGATTACACAACCACGCAATCTCCAGATAAGCCAGAGTTAAAGTGTAGGTTAAAACTTGTTAAAGGCTGAGGATAAAGGATGAATTAAAGTGTAGAAAAGTCTTGATAGATTGTGTGGTGGGCATAAATCCTTATGAATAAGATGCATATGATCTAACCATTAAGGCATCATGCTTGAATGACACCTAGAAAGATCTTATTTTGATCCTGGGTAACTTAAGAAGATTAGTGGTTATGTTTTAAAGATATGCAGAGCTTCAATCTCAGCTGTCCAAATTGTTTTCCATGCCACTTGTGACCATTATAACTATAATTTGAATATTTCAATCTTTGACTCAGAGGGATTTTCATGGTGGTTGACTAATATTTGATCTCAAAGCTATAAATGTCACGATCTAATTTTATGGATTGATTCTAAACAGCTGTTGAAGACCAAAGGAATAGAAATCTGATATGTTGAGATGCATTGAAGACCAGAGTTGACAGATAAAGTTTTTATAATCAAGGGATAAATTCTATTAGTGGTGCTTGGTCATTTTTGCATTTATGTGAGCTACTTTCAAATTCATACTTGGGCATTCTTCAACTTCAGGGTATTGCGCTCACATCTATGGATTAGGGAAATTTGATTGCAAATAGTATCAGATTGCATAGATTAAGGAGAGATGGGATTTCAACTTGACATCAGAATTAAATGCTTGACATGATTGGTTGTAAACCCTAACCCTAAATGGTCTGAAGCTTGTAGCATTCTTGTTCCTATTAAACAATATTCAAGACCATTTAGTAAGGGCAGGAGAATTGGGAAGGTATAAAGCATTAGGCTTATACTTGTTTCTAGTCTAGGATATAGCAGATGTATTTTCAAATTATATTGAGATAGAATAGAAATATTATGATCTTTTTCATATTATTGAACTAAGTATTTCCTTCTCATATTGTTTCAGAAGCAAGATTTCATCATACTTAATATAAGTGTTCTAAGGTTTTAAGTATCTCCTTTGTGATATCTCTATGAATTATAAGTTTTTTGTCTTAATGTATAATTCCTGCTTATGCATATGTATATTCCACAAGTCTTTGATCTTAGATCAAATTAAAATGCTTTGGATATTACATTGATTCTATCTAGATTGTCTGCTGAAGGATCTTGTAGCGTGTGATCTGAGATATTCATGTTTATGGATTTGAATCTATACCCACATGTTGTTTCAGTTTCAGTATTGTATGGTAGAATTTTCCCAATGGATAAGGCACTGATCTAAACAAATTATTTTCTATGGAGATATGATTTTGAGTGGTTTGGCTATGTTTTGTCCCACAAATTTAAATCAAAATCATTACCAAAGTTCTTTACATTTACAGTTGTTCTTCTTATCTCACCCATGGTAGTGGAGACTCAATGAATGCTAGGTTGGCATTTAGTACTTACTTACCATCTACCTATTGTTCAAGTCCAGAAGTAAAAGGTATTGTAAAGAATTGAGTTTATTTTGGATTAGGTGTACCCGCCTTGGTTTTGTAGAGCCAGAAGTGCAGAGGGTAGTCTTGAACCTATAGTTGGTCCAGTTATCTTATAGAGGTTTCATAATTTGAGTTAACCACTCTTAACATCAGTCTTAAGGTATATTGGTTTCTTTTTGTAGGGTAACATTTTTAAACACCAACAGATAGAAGACACAATAATAGTCAACCTCAACACAAAAGATGATCCAAAGGTCACATATATCATTGCATCACTTAATGATCAAGAATAGAAAGCTATGACCGAATTCCTCAAAGATAAATAAGTCAACTTTTCCTAGACTTACAAGGACATGCCTGGGTTAGATACAAATTTAGTTTTCCACAATCTTGTGGTTGATCCAAAGGTGAAGCCTATCAATAATAAATTATGCAAAATGCATCCACAAGTCACTTTGCTATTCATATTTGAGTTACAGAAAATGCTTGACACCAACACAATCAGACCAATTGATTATCCTGCGTGGGTCTCTAATATTGTACTAGTAGGTAAACCTGCTAGGGGAATCTGTATTTGTACCGACTTTAGAGACTTGAACTTAGCATGTCCTAAGGATGATTTTCCACTATCCAATATCGACATCATAGTGAATTTGACTACTAGACATTAGATGTTGTCCCTCGTGGATGGATTTTCTAGATATAATCAAATCAGGATTGCGCCCAAAGATTAACACAAAAATGTATTCACCACTCCTTGGGGTACGTTCTATTATCATGTTATGCCCTTTGGTCTGAAAAATATTGGTGCAACATATCAATGCGCAATGACCACAATATTTCATGATCTCTTACATGTTACTATGGAAGATTACGTAGATGATCTTGTATGAAAATATAAGATACAAGAAGCACACATCCCCATTCTCACAACAATATTTGAACAATTGGAGAAATATAAGCTTCAACTTAATCCTAAAAATTATGTCTTTGGAGTTCAATCTGGAAAGTTATTGGCTACATTGTCTCCTGTAGAGGCATTGAAGTGGATGCAAAGAAGGTGAAAGTTATTTTGGAGATGCAAGTTATTGGCTACATTGTCCATCAGAAGGTTCATGTCACAAATAGTAAATAAATTACATCATTTTCTCATCTATTACGCAAGAACATCAAGTTTTCATGGGATTTCTTATGTCAAACAAGATTTGATCACCTAAAAGGATATCTAGCTAACCCTCCTATGTTGGTGCTGCCTGTATTAGGGTGCCACCTTATTTTGTACATATCAGCTTCCGAAGTCACACTGGGTGCTCTCCTAGCACAACTAGATGACAATGGAAGAGAACGCACAATCTATTACCTCAAAAAAACACTAGTGGGTTACAAACTGAATTACTCACCCATTGAGAAGGCTTGTTTGGCTATTTTTTTTTGTACATTGAAGTTATACCATTACATGCTTAATCATAAGATAAAACTAGTTTCTTAGATAGATCCACTTAAATATCTATTGTCTAAATCTTCTCTCACAGGGTACACTGCAAATTGGGTTATGATTCTTAGTGAATTTGACATTTCTTATGTGGACTATAAAGATATTAAAGGATAAGTAATCACAAATCAGTTAGCTGAAGCACTTGTTCAATGGGACCATCCAATCATTATAGATTTTCTAGATGAATCTATTCTCAATATAACCCCAAGTATCCCATGGAAGCTTAAATTTGATAGATCTTTTACACGGAAGGTTTGGGGGTCGGTGTTCTATTTGTCACACCTAAATGGGATATCATCCCTAAATCCTACAAACTAAAATTTCCATTCAACAACAATTTTGTAGAATATGAAGCCTTGGTGATTGGATTTCACCAAGCTGTCTAGTGGAAAATTCCTAGTTTACATGTTCTTGGTGACTCCCAATTAGTTATTAAGTAATTTTTGGATGAATATAAAACAAAAGATAACAAATTACTTCCTTATCACCACATGGTTGAAGATCTAAAACAAAATTTTGTAGAAATTGTCTTCCAAAAAATTCCCAAAACAAACAACAAAGAAACATATGCAATGGAAACAATGGGATCCTTGATCTCCATGCCTGAACACAATTCATGGTGTGAGTTTCTCATTAAGAATCTTATGGTCTGTTGGTGCTATTTCTTGTCCAAAATGTGCCTTGTATTTTTTATAAGGTCTCCTGTCATTAGTAGTTTCAAGGACTTTGAAATTGGTATTCAAATTGTTTTAATGTCTCTGCTAAGTGTGCTCAAACCCTCAACCTATTTGAAAATGGTCAAAAGTGACTAAAAACCCTAAGTGCCTCGGTCGGTTCTATTCTTGCGTTACTTTTTCGATCACTTAAGTTGTATTAAGTGATGTATCCATGTCGAATGGGTTACTTTTTTCCAAAAGATTGTATCATCCTAACCACTTTAATAATTCCTAAGTCCCGCTATGTAGGTCCCTTTTACGTCATCCCCTTATGTATCATGCAAGTTTGAAAAGATTAGACAGCGCACTTATTAGCTTATATCTAAGATGCTTGACATCTAACATATAAGCAAACAAGAGGAGGTGACACGTGTCCTTGGTGGGGCCGAGCTGTTGAAAAGGTGTTCTGTTAAATAGTGCACAAATTTGAAAAGATCGAACGAACCGCTTATTCACTTAAAGGAAAAGTGCACAACATCTAACATATAAGAAAATAAGTGGTGATGACACCTATCTAGGGAAGTATGTGGATCCAATTGCAGATGATTATGAAAGGTGTTAAAACCTGGAAGGCTCTGACGGTCGGCTTATTTGCTTATATCCAAGATGCATGGCATCTAACATATAAGTGAATAAGTGGTGATGACATCTGGTAGTTGGTGGGCCCAGGCATTCAAAGATGGAATATTTTTAAACTTCAATTAAGTTGGTTCACATTTGACAGCTCACATGTTCGCTTATATCCAAAGTGCTCGACATCTAACGAATAAGCGAATAAGCAGTGGCGACATGTGTCCTCAGTCAACAGTTGTTTTTGGGAAAGTAAGATGGCCATTAGATGTGAAAGATGAAGCCTAGAATCGACGGTTCAAATTCAAACTTGATAAAACAAGTTACAGAGAGTCGTTAAGCTGTGAAATTGAAGCTGGTAAATTAATTACAGAATGGGTGACAACTCCAGTCGAATTCAATTCAAAAGACTGATTTGATTGAGGCCGTAAATTGATTAAGTCGATTGCAATATCAATGATTCACAAAAACCATTTGAGCTAAGATGAAATTAAAATAAAACCATCTTCATGCGACTTCTATGCAGAATGGGTAAGCTCACTGATTCATCACTATTCAAATTGAGATAGAGTTTGCAGTTCAGAGAAGGTTTTAGAGCTCTTGTTTCAGAATCTGGTTCTAGTATTGATAGCAAACCCTTAGAATGGCCCCTAGAGTTGAAATTCTAGGACATATATGATATGTATCCCTATATGTTCAAAGAGGATGGGAACATAAATAATGAAGCCCTATGGCTGAGGCAATTAAATGAAGCAATAACTAGCAGGACAAAAAGTATTGTCACTTTGGCAAATACTAGCTGGTTTGTTTTAACCATTGATATTTTGAGCAAAGCCGGGGCATTTTTTGAATCTTGGGAAGCAGAAGTGGAGAAGGCCAATAGTGACTGGGAGGAGTTCAGTATTTGAAAAGATGAAGTTCTCAATTTCATTTGGCCTAGTGATGAGGTGTTCACCACGTGGGTTAGCAAGTACGGAGTAGTCACCCCGATAGCATGAGATAATAAATATGAAGGGGACAGCTAACACCAAGGAGTTTGAGTGAATGGAGAAAATCAGATATTTGGGGCCTCTACACCAACAAGAGAGAAAGATCCAGATGATAAAGACCCAACAACTTTAGAACAACTTCAAGCATTCAAGCGGTCACAAGACAAATGGTCACATGGCTCATAGCAAATATTGTTACCTCTTCAGCCAGAAGTTTTGTCTCTTCTTGGAACTGTATTTTGTCCTATAGCCCAGTCATCTGTAGCTTGTTGCATCCTTATTTTCCAAAAGGATTCCAAGATGACTAGGGCTACCTATAAGTATCAAGTTGTGACATTGTAATAAGAATGGTAAAAATAAGACTACAAGGTAGATTACTATATGGGGCTGACTATGGGTTTTTGAGTCTTCAAAATATACTGTTATTGAGTTCTTATTAATAAAATACAATGGAATCTCCATTTTCATGTCAATGATGTCTTCTTGAATTTATCATTAATTCTTGTATGTTCAATTTGTAAGGCATTTTGAGTGTACTGATTATAAGATAGTCATGTTCTTGTTTGTGAGTTACTTTCAAGGAGATTTTAAATCTTACAGATGATTACAAAGGATTAGGATTCATACAAGGATTTGATACATCGGTGTAAAAGTGAGAGGAAAGTTTGCAAGGCACTCTATCTAAAATTCATTTGTGTTTCTATTGATTATCTTAATATGTGTATGCTCTATTATGACTCTATCGCCCATGATTAGGCACTGGTCAATAGGATGATAAGTGGTTGTTATCATCAACTCAAATATTAAAATCTTTATTTTCTGATATCAAGAAACATATATGTGTAGCTGAATGTTTTTGAAGGATACAATTCATCTTAGTGATTCCTTGAAGAGTGAATCAATAGGTTAACCTTCCTAGGCCATTTGGCATAAAAAGAAGTACTATAAATCCTTAATCCATTATGAGATTATCCATCATTCAGTAAGTCTTTAATCAGGTGTACCCACCTGGGTATGTGGAGCCCAAAGTGTAGAAGGATTTTCATCCTTGTTAATTAGCCTTATTCATGTATGAATCTGCACTGGGAATAGAGGGTCAAGCATATATTGTTGTTTTAATTGATTCATACAAGAAAAAGAGATAAGAAAATGGTGACTCTACTGGGGAACGGGTATAATTAAGTTGTATCTAAGGAGTATCCCAGAATCTAGTTAAAATTAGACAAGTTATAAATACTAGAGATTCAGTTTACCCATCTGAGTACGCCAACAAAATGGCAACTCTACTGGGGAGTAAGATGCAAAAAATCTTGTTGAAGAAATTAGTAAATCTCTGGTGTGTTTAACATAAATCAAATTTATGTAAGTCTGCTAGGGACTCTTGTAATGATCTCAGAGTCATGATCATGAAATCACTTGTTCTTACAATATTGAGGATCAGTTTGTTCTTCCTTATAATCATTAGAGCGAGTCTATCCTGCTTATCGGTTGTGGTGCATTGCCTGAAGGTCCTGATTCTAAAGATGATATAGATCCTGTCTCAGTTGGAATAAATTGGTGAGGAATTATTAAGCTTGATATATTTGCAAGTTTCAGTATTTACTTAAGGTGAAATCTGAGATAGGACAAGGTACTTGATTTTTTTTTATATACTAATCCTCTGAGAAGGGGTGGCGACTCTAACATCTGTGTAGTCCAGTATCGCATAGTAAAATTATTTGTTCATTTTGAGAGATGAGCTGAGAAAGAAATACCAGATCATATTCCAGACTAAATCCTGAAAAGGATCTTGGAGAGGAGCTCCATACGCCTCAAAGGAAACAATGGTCCAAAAGAGGGGCATCTAAACATGATTCCCAACATGTCTCTGAAAGAAAAATGGATATCCCCATTCCAGAAAGGAAGTCATCTTCATCTGAAGATACAGAACCTGTGGGACCAGTTGATGCTTATAGAGCCATTACCAATTTTGATCCCTTTAGAGATGGAGAAAATACTGACATAGGGTTCTTTCCTGCAGAAGAAAATCTTTCTCCACTAGAAGAAACTTCTGCTGCTGAAACAAAATCATATGATTCTGATAAGTTGCAAGATGAGGTTGTGGCTTTAAAAGGAGAAAAGAAAGAACAAGAAAAGGAAATGGCTGAAGAAAGGGAAAAACGTGAGCAAAGGATATATGATCTATTATTGGAAAGAGAAGAAATGACCTTAAGACAAAAATCCAGAATCAAGAAGTCAAAGTGCTGGATCCATAACTGTTTGGTACCCTCAATGATGAGAGAAACAAAACCCTAAATATAATCTCAAACCCTGACAAGGATGAGTTTGAGAAGGAAGGACCTGTAATTAGGCAGTTGTTCCCATATGAGAATTAACTAAATTTAAAACTCAAAGCAACAACTAAAGATACCCTTGACAAAGGTAAACAAAAGGTTGTTGGTATCAGCATAAATGAGTCTATGCAGAAAGCTTCTAACCCTAAAGGAATACCTCAAATTGATTTGGATATTGAACAAGCCAGGAAGGCTAAGGATGACTTGGCAAAGCAACTAGAAAATTTGGAATTGGAGGCTACTATAGCTGATATGAAGATGAAGATATCCTTACTTCATGCTACCAATAATACAACTGCAAGTAGTTCTATGCATATAAATCAAAGAGTACAACAGTTGAATTCATCTACTGATTTAAATGCAAACAATCAAGGTGATGCTTCTAGGGTCCAAAAATGTGGAAACAACCAAAATGTTCAGAGCTCTAGTCCTAATGTAGCTACTCAAATCAAGGGTCCTCACTCAAGTTTTCAAACTGCCATGCCCAAACAAAATGTTCCTCCACCAGTTCAGCATGAAAGAGGAATTGCTGGACCAAATGATGATAACGAGCTGGGAAATTTCCAAAGCAGGCCTATCCACATGAATAGATACAAAGCTCTCTTCTTTGAAGGCATCCCTGGTCACCCTAATGTGATCCCAAATGAGGTAAGAGATAGAATCCCTAAGTTCATAGGAAATAATGTTGTTACTTGTGAAGAACATTTAAAAAAATTTGGTGATAAGATGACTGACTTTGAAATTGAAGATGAGGATGTCATCATGAAACTCTTTGTTCAATCTTTAATTGAAGATGCTAGG
>MU226068.1:7077207-7113315 GCA_018584345.1 Thuja plicata | reverse complement strand
TGTGGGTACTAAAGATAATTGCTTGACAAGTATTGAGATGCAACCCTGGTATTCCAATATTGTTTATTTTCTAAAAAATGCTAAATATCCAAACAACTTAAATGATAACCAAAGGAGGAGTTTGAAGTTGCAATCACAAAAGTATGTTTTGTTACAAGGTGATTTGTTTCAGAAAAATAGAGATGGGATCCTATTACTATGCCTCGAAAAAGGTCAATCAGAAAAGGTATTATGAGAGATGCATGCTGGAATGTGTGGAGGGCATTATTTTTCTAGAACAACAGCCCACAAGATCTTGAGGGCTGGATATTATTGGCCTTGTGTTTTCCAAGATGCTCAAAATTTTGTCAAGAAATGTGAGCCATGCCAGAGATTTTCAAGCAAGATGAAATATTCAGGGGCATTGTTCCTAAACTCGGTAGTGGCAGAGGCTTCCTTTGCTATGTGGGGATGGATTTTATAGGGGAATTTAATGAAAAATCAAGTGGAGGCCATGGCTAGATCTTTCTAGCAACTAATTATTTCACAAAGTGGGTAGAAGCAGTCCCAACCAAAAAGGCAACAAGTGTTGTGGTTATTGACTTTTTGATGGATAATATAATTACCAGATTTGGTGTTCCCCTTAAATTGATAATGGATAATTCCATGTTCTTTAGGTCTAAATAATTCACTGACTTTTTCTCTGATATGGGAATCATTATGTCCTATTCATCCCCATACCACCCTCAAGCTAATGGTCAAGCAGAATCCAGCAATAAAAGCATTTTACAAATTTTGAAAAAGACCTTGGAGGGAAATAAGAGAGCCTGACATATTAAATTGAAACTTGCCCTATGGGCTGATAGGATTACTGTCAAGAAGGCCACTGGAAGGTCTCCTTTTGAATTGGTTTATGGTGTTTAATCAAGAATGCATGTTAATAATTTGGTCCCAATTTACAAGTTTATCCAAGATGAAGGAATAGAAATCTCTGAACCTATGGAAGAAAGGATGGTTCAGTTGGTGGAATTGGATGAGATAAGGAGAGAAAATATCAAACTATAGCAAAGAATGAAATACCTTTTTGACAGAAGAGCAGATGTGAGAAAGTTTCTACCTGGTGATTTTGTATTGCAGTGGAATATTAAGGCTAAAGAGAAAGGCAAGAACAAGAAATTTGAAACACTATGGATTGGGCCTTTTGTTATATTTAGGATCTTTGGAAAAGATTCTTATTTCCTCAAGAATCTATATGATGAAGAATAGGAATTTCCAGTGCATGGACAATTCTTGAAAAATTTCTTTAATTAATTCCTACTTTCCATGCACAGTAGTCTGTGATATATGTACAGGTGTGTTTCCCTTCTGTTAAGTGTTTGTTTCCAGTTTTAGGATAGTCTATTTTGTGGTCTTCTTCCCTAGAGATCTATGGTTCTTGTTATAACCTGGCATTTAAACATCCTCAAAGAGAGCCACTGTTGGTGCTATTTCTTGTCCAAAATGTGCCTTGTATTTTTTATAAGGTCTCCTATCATTATTAGTGTCAAGGGCTTTGAAATTGGTATTCAAATTGTTTTTATCTCTCTACTAAGTGTGCTCAAACCCTCAACCTATTTGAAAATGGTCAAAAGTGACTAAAAACCCTAAGTGCCTCGGTCGGTTCTATTCTTGTGTTACTTTTTCGGTCACTTAAGTTGTATTAAGTCATGTATCCATGTTGAATGGGTTACTTTTTGCCAAAAGATTGTATCATCCTAACCACTTTAATAATTCCTAAGTCCTGCTATGTAGGTCCCTTTTACATCATCCCCTTATGTATCATGCAAGTTTGAAAAGATTGGACGGCGCGCTTATTAGCTTATATCTAAGATGCTCGACATCTAATGTATAAGCGAACAAGCGGAGGTGACGCATGTCCTTGGTGGAGCTGAGCTATTGAAAAGGCATTCTGTTAAATAGTGCACAAGTTTGAAAAGATCAAATGGACCGCTTATTCACTTAAAGGAAAAGTGCATGACATCTAACATATAAGCGAATAAGCAGTGATGACACCTGTCCAGGAAAGTATGTGGGTCCAATTGTAGATGAGTATGAAAGGTGTTAAAACCTAGAAGGATCTGATGGTCACCTTATTTGCTTATATCCAAGATGCATGACATCTAACGTATAAGTGAATAAGAGGTAATGACATCTGGTAGTTGGTGGGCCCAGGCATTCAAAGCTAGCAGAGTTTTAAACTTTAGTTAAGTTGGTTCACATCTGACAGCTTGCATGTTCGCTTATATCCAAAGTGCTTGGCATCTAAAAAATAAGTGAATAAGTGGTGGTGACACATGTCCTCAGTCGACAGTTGTTTTTGGGAAAGTAAGATGGTTGTCAGATGTGAAGGATGAAGCCCAGAATCAACGGTTCAAATTCAAAGTTGATAAAACAAGTTGCAGAGAGTTGTTAAGCCATGAAATTGAAGCTGGTAAATTAATTATAGAATGTGTGACAACTCCAGTCGAATTCAATTTGAAAGACTGATTTGATTGAGGCCATAAATTGATTAAGTCGATTGCAATATCAATGATTCACCAAAACCATTTGAGCTAAGATGGAATTAAAAGAAAACTAGCTTCACGCGAATTCTATGCAGAATGGGTAAGCTCACTGATTCATCACTATTCAAATTGAGATAGAGTTTGTAGTTTAGAGAAGGTTTTAGAGCTCTTGTTTCAGAATCTGGTTCTAGTTTTGATAGCAAACCCTTAGAATGGCCCCTAGAGTTGAAATTTTGGGACAGGTTGATTACTAGAAACGGAACGTTAGGGAGGATTTATTACAGCAGTTACCATTTTACTCAGGGGATGCCACACAAGCTAAGAAGGCAGTGCCTCAACATTCCCACTTCAAAATTGGGGATGGGTTATATGATTCAGGAAGGTGGGCAAGAGATGCCACTACTAGTTTAGATGCCCTTACTCTGTTTAGAGAAGCTTATAGACAAAGAAAGGCCCCCACCCCAGACTGTAATATTTGGGAACTAGATGTTGGAAATTTGATAGCACCTAGTGTATTCATGGACACTGATTTTCTCATTCTAATAGAAAAAACTTATGATAAGGTGTCTAGGATTGTTAGAGACACCCGGGGAAATATAATACTGACTGTAATAGCAGATGAAATCAGAAGAATTTTCAAGCTGACTGACACTTCCTAGAGTATGGATGATATTGACCTCAAATATTTCAAAGAAATATACAATAACCAAAGGGATTATTACAGAGGTGAAGTAATGAAGGGGTATGCTAATAAGATAGGAAATTTGGTTGTAATAGGACCAAGAACCCCTGAACCTTTCAAAGTGGATCTTTTCATTGGCAAGGCCAGGAAAATGTACAGTTCCCTGTGCAATATTTTGGGGATAAATGAAGAGACGGCCATGCCAATCCATATAATGTTGATGGTTGTTCAGATTCTGCATCCCCACTTGTCGATAGTGTTTTATTATGCATCCTATATTTCTCAGGAGATGCATGATGGTTTGTCAAGGATCAAAGATGACAATATACAAAATCCAATGGGTTGGTATTCCCTCATGATGCATATGTTTATATTTAACAGTGCAGATTTATTTGAAGAAGAAATGGAATTAGAGAGATTCCAAGATGATGAAGAATTTCCTGTTCAGATGTGGAGTGCAGACTTGTCCTAGGATAGAAAGAATGCAATTTATGTATACTTTGACAAAGTTTTTGCAACCAGACTTAAGTCATTATTAAGCAACCAAAATGCAAGAGTTCATAATGAAGTATTGATTCTTTTAAGGCCTATGGAGTATGCCCCTGAGTTTAAAATTGCTCACAACTAGGGGGATTTCATATTGTACCCTTTTTCCACAGTGATTAGGGTTTATGGTTTTAGAGGTGTTCCTTATGTGCTACCCTACAGAGTCCCACTCAAAATTGGGATAGCAAAAATCATAAGACAATTAGGTGGGCTGCAGGAGGAAGCTTTAACAGGAAAGATGAAGGGAAATATCTTCCCTACCCTCACTAAAGCCCATCACTTTATCATAAAAAAAGGAGGATGGACACAGTTTGGCAAATACTTTGAACCCTATCATTTATCCACTTCCATAGCCAAGTGTGCAGACAATGAAGATTTTATCATGGGCATGTTTAGAAAGAGGACCAATTGTATAATGCTAAAACATCAATTATATTATCCAGAGGATATTATTAGGAACATTTTTGAACTAGAGGTTCAAGAAGTCAAAAAGCAAAAGTGGATGGCATATAAGAAATCCTTGGACTTTATCCATAATTTTGACAAGACCTGTGATCCTCTAAAGGATTTTTTCCCATGGTCTTATAAAATTGATTCACTTATGAATATTTTTGAGGGAATAATGCAAATCCTAAATGAGAAAAGGAAGAGAGCAGTTGAGAGTGACCCAGAAAAGGCCCTTGCTATCATGAATAAATTCCCATAGAGCAGAATAGTTCCACCTGGGAACTATCTAGTATACAAAAGAAGAGGATATACCAGTGTTGCTCCCAGAGTTGATCAGCCCATTCAGCATAAGGGAAAGAGGCCAATGGACACTAACATTCAAGAAGTACCCTCTCCAAAGAGGAAAGGGTGGAGATAAAAGAACAAGGAGGTGAATTATATTCTCCTTCCCAATCCCCTATGCAATATGATGACCAGACCATTGCTGAGCAATTGCTCAAGATGAGAAATGTCAGCGAAGTAGTTGTAACTACTCAATAAATACAAGAAGGGATGCCAAAAGAACCCAAACATAAATCATTCAACCTTACAATAGCAGAGTTTGCTGGCAAGGAATTAGATCCTGTGACTAAATAGGATAGTGATGAATTCTTGTCTGATGACAATTTCGTCAAAACTAGGGCTTTTATTTAGTTTTTATGGAGGTGCTATATTGGTGAATACAATGAAAAATGCCAGAAATTAATAGAAGCCCAACCCAATGCTACCAAGGAGGACATAAAGAAAGCAATCAAACAAGAATTGGTGTTAAAATTTGACAAGATTACTCCTGAGGAGGGTAGACAAATTATCAAAAGGCAAGGGGTTCTCATACTGCCACAATGGGATTTAGCTGATGCAGTGGTTTTTGATGCTATAAGGAAACAATCTAAACCCATAAGCCCTGTTGGAACATCAATTGGTGCTCAAGCGTTGGCGATCTAGTCACTGAAGAAGAAGGATAAGAGAAGAGTTAAAGAAGATGATGAGACTGAAGATACGAGCAGCCTAATTGTGAAAAGGGTTGCAGATACCTCAGGAACTGAAGTAGCTAACCTTGTTGTACAATTTTCCAATTTGAGCATGAAAGTGTCAGAAAAGGAGAAGGAAGCATATGCTAGTTTGAATGAAAAGTATGAGTTTGTGCTCAAGGATTATAATGAAGAGAGAGTTAAATCTTTGATGAAGGAAAACAAGATAGCAAAGTTGGAAGGTAAGCAAAAGATTCAATTGATGCCTCAAAGGGTAATTTCTCAAGACCCATATCAACCTTCCTCCTCAATTCTATTCATAACATATCCCCCATCCCCTGCACCTCTAAGTCCTACTATTCAAGAAGTTGTTGATGCCAAGAGAGCAGAATTGGAAGCTGAGAAGAACAGGCTAATCAGTGAAAGGACAATATTGGAAGAAGAGGGTAAGAGGAACCTAGAAGATTCCCTAGCATACAAAGAGGTTGATGAGTTGGTGAAGCAAAAATGTTTCGATCAAATATTCTCCAACCTCAAAAGGTGTGCTAGTGAGGTCAACCTCTCTAATCTCTACCTATTGGGGAAGAAGATTTCAAGCATCATCAACAAATATGATGATGAAAAGGAACAATGGAATCTGATAGTGAGTAGATGGAAAGGGAAGACATCCCATGTTAAATATTTCAATTCCCTCTCAAAAGAACAAAATAATATTGATATTATTCTAACAAGAACTCATAAGTGTCTCAAGTTGATGGTCAATTTAGACACCAAGAGAAACATGGTCATGAAGAAGATCACAACTCTGAGAGGGGAATTTTCCAAGGATAGATACGATATGTATCCCTATATGTTAAAAGAGGATGGGAACATAAAGAATGAAGCCCTATGGCCAAGGAAATTAAATGAAGCAATAACTAGCAGGACAAAAAGTATTGTCACTTTGGCAAATAATAGCTGGTTTGTTTTAACCATTGATATTTTGAGCAAATCCAGGGAATTTTTTGAATCTTGGGAAGCAAAAGTGGAGAAGGCCAATAGTTACTGGGAGGATTTCAACAGCTGAAAAGATGAAGTTCTCATTTTCAGTTGGCCCAATGATGAGGTGTTCACCATGTGGGTTAGCAAGTATGGAGTAGTCACCCCGGTAGCATGAGATAATAAATATGAAGGGGACAGCTAACACCAAGGAGGTTGAGTGAATGGAGAAAATCAGATATTTGGGGCCTCTACACCAACAAGAGAGAAAGATCTAGATGATAAAGACCCAACTACTTCGAAACAATTTCAAGCATTCAGGCGGTCACAAGACAAATGGTCACATGGCTCATAGAAAATATTGTTATCTCTTCAGCCAGAAGTTTTGTCTCTTTTTGGAACTGTATTTTGTCCTGTAGCCCAGTCATCCATAGCTTGTTGCATCCTTGTTTTCCAAAAGGATTCCAAGATGACTGGGGCTACCTATAAGTATCAAGTTGTGACATTGTAATAAGGATGGTAAAAATAAGACTACAAGGCAGATTACTATATGGGTCTGACTATGGGTTTTTGAGTCTTCAAAATATACTATTATTGAGTTCTTATTAATAAAATACAATGGAATCTCCATTTTCATGTCAATGATGTCTTCTTGAATTTATCATTAATTCTTGTATGTTCAATTTGTAAGGCATTTTGAGTGTACTGATTATAAGATAGTCATGTTCTTGTTTGTGAGTTACTTTCAAGGAGAGTTTAAATCTTACAGATGATTACAGAGGATTAGGATTCATGTAAGGATTTGATACATTGGTGTAAAAGTGAGAGGACAGTTTGCAAGGCACTCTATGTAAAATTCATTTGTGTTTCTATTGATTATCTTAATATGTCTATGCTCTGTTATGACTCTATCACCCATGAATAGGCACTGGTCAATAGGCTGATAAGTGGTTGTTATCATCAACTCAAATATTAAAATCCTTATTTTCTGATATCAAGAAACATATATGTGTAGCTGAATGTATTCAAAGGATACAATTCATCTTAGTGATTCCTTGAAGAGTGAATCAATAGGTTAACCTTCCTAGGCCATTTGGCATAAAAATAAGGACTATAAATCCTTAATCCATTATGAGATTATCTGTCATTCATTAAGTCTTTAATCAAGTGCACCCACCTGGGTATGTGGAGCCCAAAGTGTAGAAGGATTTTCATCCTTGTTAATTAGCCTTATTCATGTATGAATCTACACTGGGAATAGAGGGTCAAGCATTTATTATTGTTTTATTTGATTCATACAAAAAAAAGAGCTAACATGGTCCATGCCCATAACCAACCAAAGGCTAAGATGGTTTGTGAAATTATTGATCCTGATTCCCCTTGGTACCATGAAATTTATTCCTACCTAATAGATAAGGTTATTCCGCTTACTCTCACCCCAAATCAATGCAAAACCTTCATATGTCAAACCTCACTCTACACAATCCTTGGTGACACCTTAATTCAAAAACACTTTGACAGAAATCTTCTGAGGTGTCTAAATTCAAACGAAGTGCAAAATTCATTAGAGGAGGTACATAAAGGGATATGTTGACCCCATTCTAGTGGGCTCAACTTGGCCAAGAAATTTCTATGCATTGGATACTATTGTCCTACAATGGAGAAAGATTCCTATCACTATGTAAAGAAATGTGTGCCTTGACAACAATACAGTGATCTAATACACACTCCCTCCCAATCTCTCCAACCTACCATCACACCTTGGCATTTTTCCCATTGGGGAATAAACCTAGTTGGCTAGATATTTCCAAATTCCTCCAATGGCCACAAATACATCCTCGCTACCATAAAGTACTTCAAAAAATGTGTTGAGGTTGTCCCTCTTACTTATACAACTAGAAAATAGATCTCAAAGTTCATTTTGAACTATGTCATCTGTTGTTATGGAATTCCTCAAGATATTACCACCATAATAGGACCCCATTCAAGAATAAGGATGTCATAGAAATATATAAGAAACTTGGTATTACCCAACACTCCTCTTCCAAATAATTTCCACAAGGAAATGGTTAAGTAGAAGCTACCAACAAAAGCATTCTGAAAATCCTCAAAAATACTGTCAATGAAGCCAACCATGATTGGCACCTTTTCCTAAATCTCGCCCTCTGGTCCTATCGTATTTCCATTTGTACCCCCACTGGAGCCACTTTGTTTTCCCTTGTCTATGGTACTGAGGCTATTATCCCCATCAAAATTGAGCTCTCTTCCCTTAGAATTTCCCTGAAGAATATGATGTCCAAAGAAGAATCCTGATTTTCTCGCTTGCAAGAGCTTGAACTCCTCGATGAAATGTGCCTTAATGCCCTAAATGACCTCTATGTATATCAAAATTTCCTATGCTTATAGTTCAATAAGAAGATCAAGCCTTGTGAGTTTGAAGTGGGTGATATTGTCCTATAGTATAATATGAAGAACATCTAGAACTGTGAAAAGCATGGAAAGTTTGAGCCTAACTAGTTGGGACCCTTTATGGTTACGACTAAATTTGGGTTAGGAGCTTATCAGATTGGAACACCAGAGGGAGTTCCTATCCCTGGTCCTATTAATATTATATATCTCAAGCACTTCTATGCATAGTTTTTTAGTATTCCTTTGTACAACAAAAAGTCAACAACATAAAATAAAATTAATAAAAAATAAAAAGAAAAAAAGAAAAATAGAAAGAGTAATAAAATCGTCCATTTGTGAAAACCACTTTGATGGTGCAATGGATAAGTACCATGGTGAAAACCTATTTCATCAACCATGTGTAGTTAGATCTATCATCTATTTGGACCATCCCTTACGTGCCATCCAACACATTTTCCTAATAAATTCATCACACTACCCATATCTGTAAAGATAACTTTCATTTCACTTTTCCTCACATCTCCACCTCCACAATAATAATTTATTCTGGCATGACTGAGCTTACCCCAAGATACTGAGATTTTTCCCAGACACAGTGATCACAAGAATTCTCACAAATCAACTGACAGGTTGAATTTCTCAGCTTTTATTCCATTCACAAGCAATTGTGAGTGAATGCATGTTTCAACATCAATAAATCTTTGCCTATAAGGATGCATCCTTCCAATTTCATCTTATCAATCCTTCATCACATAATCATGTTCATGGAAAGAACTTTTAGAATGATTAACTGCTTGGTCATGATGACTTTTTATTGATTCTATTTTTGTGTTCTAATATATCTTCCTCATGATTGCCTCAATCTTTGATATCTTGGTTCATCATGAAAGACATCTATTGGAATACGTTTGATTTGCGGTATGATATGTTTGTCATAGGTATTTAGTGCACTTTTATTTGGTGTACATTCATGGATATATATGTCTCACTGGGGGAAAAATTTATACACATACCACCAAATCTTTCAAATGATTTGGGTGTACTAAATCCTCTCATGAGTGACATTTCATTGGTACCATCATGACTAAAATCTTACATCTATGATCCTAGCAAACTATTTTTCTAAGAGTCTCATCCACTCAAAGGAACAATGTCACTTGTGTTATCTAACACATTGTGCATATCTCCTTTTGCAAAATCAAACTACGGTGTGCTCTCCATTATTAACACAATGTGATCCCACAAAAATCATGTAGTTAGGTTGCAAATTAGTTAAAGTCGTGTTGCATTTTTACTCTTGGAAAGATTATTTTTTATCCCTTCCCTCTAAAGCTAGCTACATGATCCTCTCAGTTCTGGTTGATACACACAAAAACACATTGTCATCTTTAGAGTCTTCATTTAGTTCATTCATTATCTAATGATGAGTTTAAATATTGACTTCAAATTCATACTAATTATCTAGAGGCATTTCATTACATTAATCATTATCTCATTAATCATTAGTCATTATTTTACATGCATTAACCATTACTTTGCATTAATCATTAATCATTACTCATTCCTTTACATTAATCATTAATCATTACATTACATTTATTCAACATCATTAATTGTTAGACATTATCTTAAGTACATTATTCAATAATAATAATATAGTATTAATCAAATCATTATACCATATTGTATTTATTTACACCGTATTACATTAAACATTATACATTCACATTACATCCATAATATATAACTACATCCATTTGCATATAAATCATTAAACACATAACCACATCATACATCCACATATCCATGCATCACATATATGTCAGTCTCATAATATCATCCATCATATATCTTGCATTACACATGTCAGTCATAAAACCATCATAATATGCATATAGGAATCATACACAATAAATAGGACCATACACATCATATATGTATATATCAAGTGTCTCATAAAAATACATCAATATCCAAATGTCCATATACATGTATACATAAAAATGTCGATGTACATATAAATGCTCAAAAATCAAAACTACATGTGTATCAAAACTAACTAAGGTAACTCATTAGGCTGGCTGTGAGGATGGCCTTGCCCTCCTATCCAATCACCCCCTCTATCTCATGAAGGTCTCATCCTGAATAAAGCCTATGAAGACCCTCCACCTATAGTCTAATATGTGGCTCTATTGCTAAATGGTTTGGCCCTCTGGCACAACCTCATAATATAGCTGACGATAGTACTCCATCTCTTAGACTGTCCTCATCTCCCATATATGTGCAGAAAAAGTCTTCTACACTACCTGCATCACCCCGGGCCCTATTGCAGCCCATACAATGATCTCTCACTATCCCCTATACTAATCTACCCTACACCGGTAGGTATCCCTTTCCTAGTTCATCCCCTGTAGCTCTAGTCTCAAAGAATCCAACTCATGTTGTAACTACTCCATCTATTGATCCCCTGTTATAACCCTGGTATGAGTCTCAATCACTTTGAACTCCACTCCATCCACCCAGGAATTCAATCTATCTAGTGCACTCTGGGCACTATCTTCTTGTGTTGTCTCAATTGTCAATAGGACCTTTACCCTCACTACCTCTATCTATAGGCTACCCTTGGATGTGTGTGACATTATGATGAATCCATGTACTCAAGCTTTCTCTATCTGTATGTTGTCCTTAGATATATGCATTGTGTCTAGAAACCCATGTACCCATCTTAGCTATGTCTATAGGCTTTGTCGCTCTATGACAATGGTGTCATGCACATCCTGAGAAATGTACCTTGCTAGTGGCCATTATGGCTCCTATCCCTATAAAGGCCCCTGAGGTGCCTAAACCTATGGCCCCTATCCCTATATCCATAGTGACACCCTATCCAAAGGAACCGTACATGTCCCCATCGCCTTTGAGCTTCCACTCTTAGCTACCCTCTCCTCCCCCTTCTCCTTTGTCTCCTCCTCCATCATCATTATCATCATAGTCATCATCTCCACCTACCCCAACCCCATATTTCCCTCCAATAGGCTTCTCACCTACTGGTATCACCCTAGGTACTATCAACCTAATCAGTATGTGTATGTACCACCACTATGAATATGTCGATGTAACACCTACATATGCCACTGCATCCTATCCCTGCTTCCATGGAAGTGGCACCATCCCTAACCACGAGGCTCAGGCTCCTCTCAAATCTACCATGATACCCCACAGACTCCCCACCTCTTGTGTGACTGGTGGATGTGGGAATCCATCTTGTACAACATCCTAAACCTATCCAAACTACCTCCACACATGTGACGGTGTATACTGTGCTATCATGTATGCTATCCTCCCGATAATCTAGAAATCCATCTAAACATATCTAAAAATATTTGGATCTAACCATCCATCCTCTATGTAATAATGTTGTTGTAAGATCTGGTAGCCCCATGCCTTGCATGCTACATAGGGTGTCCAGTCAAACCTAAAAATCTCATCTAAGGTCCATTGTCAGTGACCAACCAAGTATGTCAACTTGTACCTGATCGATGGTCAGTATCTACAGGCATATGGATCATAAGATGCTTGTTTCTCATGTCTCCTAATGGGGCATACCACTACGATATGCTCCCACACCCATACTAATAGAAGTGTCACTCCTACTCCAAGTGTCCTACTCCTCTGGAAAACACACATGTGAAGGTCATAGTATAACTGACTCAGGATAGTGTACCCCCAAAAATAATTCTCTCCCTTGTCCTCTACCATGGCACTCAATACTTGTGCCCACCCCACTAGAAAAACTATGCCCTGCATGGTCAGGCATCATCCACCCTTTGACTAATCCTGCCAAATAAAGGGCTACCCAAAACAGTCATGGTCAGGCCTCCATCGCGACCATCCATGATAACTATTGTCTCGTAGTGGGAATTTGTACATGTGGTCACCTAGAAGCTGCCTCTAAGTAAGGATCAAAGCCCTCTTGTATGTAGTCTAATATCAATCCCCATATCAACATGTGGTATATCTGCCACACATCTAATAAAGTAATCATTGTTTCCCCTGTCTAAAAGTGAAAACTAGAGGTGCAACTGTGTGGTTGTGTCTATGCAGCCACATATTTGCACCTTAGTAAACAAAATATGTTGTTAAAAAAATGTGTTAGCAACATGTGTGTTATTCTATTGTATTTTACATTTGTTAATAATTTTTAAAAAAATATAATAGACTAACACACATTTTGCTAACACATTTTGTTAACAACATATTTTGTTTACTAAAGTGCAATATGTGGCTCCATAGACACAGTCGGACTGTGCCACCTCTCAGAGTGGTCATGGCTGCATTATGCACTCTCAACCACAACCACAAGTGAACATGCTATAGGTTGGATAACATGACCTATCCCCACTCTACTACTATTAGCTGGTCTCTGAGCTCTATGGTCTCTAGCCAGCTCTCTTGTGACCGAAAAGGTGGAATATCGGTTAATATCTAAGTTCTGTTGATGATTAGTGACCAACACTTAGTCATTCACTTAGGTAGTTTTAGTTGGCTATCACTGTGGCTGAGCTAAAACTATGAAAGGTTGAGCAACATTGACAAGCTGAGTTACATTGCCGAGCTGAGTTACATTGCCAAGCTGAGTAGGATATAGAGATGTTAAGTGTTGAGCGATAGAGAAGTCAAGTGCCGAGTAGAATAGTTTTTGTATACATGTCTGGAATGATACAAACTTCAAGGATAAGTGATTTGGCCAACTTGTATAAGCTTTTTGGGCTGACTTATGTATGCATTTAATATTCTTCTACGGAGTTAGTTATGCATTTAATTGTTTTATCCTATGCATGAACATTAATTGTAATACCATCAAGGTATGGGTATTAGATCTTGATCGTTGATCTAGATCTCACTATCAGACTTGAATGGATATATTAGATTTCTTCAAAACCCTATTTTTGTATGTGTGTGTAAGGAGAGAATATGAAGTGTGGTGACTGCATTTTGAAGTGAAATGCACAGAGGGTTATTTTGTCAAGAAGCAGAGATCAAGCAGAGTGACAACATAGTGAACAGCAGAGTAAAGGTTATATCAGATTATGAGATCATAGAAGGTACTAGAAAGAGGAGATCCATCATCAGCATTAGAGTGCATAACAAAGGATCAATACTTGAGACATTCTAATCATTGTATCAGGTGAAAATCTCTTAACAGGGTGGTTCTAGTAGACCTTTCTTTATCTCCTAAGAGTGCTTACTTTATTGTAAGTTGAAATCCTTTAATAGGGTAGATTGTAATGATCTTTAGCTCTTAACCAGGTAGACCTTTAATAGGGTAGATTACATTTTTTAATCAACATTTGTAACCTTAATAGGTACACTTTATTACTGCAGTAGTGGAGAATTTTATGGGTGTCATCCCCACCCTAGTTTTACCTATTTGGTTTTTTGGGTTACCAAGCTATTGTGTCATGTGTTATTTATTTCATTGTGTAGATGTTATCTGAGATTACATTAGATTCATATATGTATGAATGAGGATCAGTTTGTTTTAAGTGTTTAAATTTGAAGATCTGATTCACCCCCCCTCTCAGTATCTTGCTTTCCCATTATTGTATTTCCAACAATTGGTATCAGAGCTTAGTTCTCAAAAAAAGGTCATAATCAGCTTGAGAAATTAGATCTTGAGATGGAGATCTATAAGATGGGTAAAGTCATTGAGAATCAAAATATTGATATTTAGCTAGCACTACAATAGCTTGAGACTGCAAGACAAGAATTAAAGAAGTCCTCGACTTCAAGGAAAGATCTGGCCAAACTAATGAATGACACTCATTATCAGGAAGAGGACATCACAAATCTATTTCAGAATGGAGGTTCTACTGAGAGCGATGCAGCAATTGCAGATCTACTAGAAAAGAATAGTGCACTATGTAAAGAAGTTAAAAACCTGAAAAAGGAACAAGAAGCCCAATCAATAAGAATTTTTGAAGTTGTTGAATAGAAAAAGAAAGCCGAAGATGACAAGGCTATGGTAGAAGAAGACAAGAGAATGATGACTACCAGACTTGATGAAAGAACACATGATGTACAAACAATAACAGTCAATCAAGTAGACATGGAAAATCAACTACTACTTGTGAATCAAGAGATCAGTAGGAAAGACTTGGAGATTGTTAATCTTAGATCTGAGAATAGTCAATTGAAAGATGAATTGAGATTTGAGAAAGAACTTAATAATAGAGTGAATGATCCGAGTGCTTCTATGAGCTACTTTGAACAACTGGTGGAAGAATCATGAGACCTAAAGATTCTTCTGGATTAGGTCACTCTGAAAAACATACAACCATTGAAGATGGAGAATCATCTAAGGTAGGTGAAAGAAGGTATGCAAAGCCAATAAAAAACAAACCTGTTTTCCACCACTATGGAAAACCAGGTCATACAACAAACATTTCCCGAAGCAAGAATGGTAAGTCCAATCTGAAAACTAACTTTAATGGTTATTTATTTAACTGTAATAAGTTTGGACATCAAGCACATGAATGTAAGACAAAGGCAAGAAAAACACCTAGACTCAATGGTAATTTCTATAACTGTCACAAATATGGTCATAGAGCACAAGATTACAGATCTAAAGGTAAATAGCAGTGGACATCAAAGGTACAAGAGAAATCACCAAGAAAAGGCAATACTTACAATTGGGATTACAATACATGGCATAGTTGTCATTACTGTGGTGAGTATGGACATGTTTTAGAAAACTGCATAAGGACACATTTCAGAGGAAAATCCAAAATTTGGATGAATGGAAGCCTAGTTTGTCACAGTTGTCTAAAAATTGGTCATACAAGGAAAGATTGCAAGACTAGGGTACCTGCTCCTACTGTTGAGAAAATAAGAGAATAGATGAACAAGACATGGGTTAAGAAGTTTGAACCATGCAGTAGTGAAGCTCATGAAGCTAAGGTCACCCAATCTAATGGATCAGGTGATCACATCATTTGCAACTAAGAAAAAGAGGTATGCAAGGAACTGTATCTAAAACTCATATCTTACATCAGTTCCTAACATGAAATGTAAAAAAGTCCATATTTGCATATGTTAAGATGCACCAGGACATTTTTTTTTTTGAAGAAAAATGTCAAGAGGAGCCAATTGCACTATAGGTGCTAAGCACCAATCACGGACACTAAAGCTGAGTTATTTAGTGAGTGTCAAGTTTTGTTGGCCGAGTAAGTTTTATGATGGCCAAGTTTAGTAAGTTGAGTGGGATGCAAGTTGTGTTAAAGCTGAGGACAGCTGGCTTGCACTAACTCAATGGGTAGAACATTCATTGCTTACCTACCTTGACCTTTCAAAGTCTATAAAGGATGAACAGTTGACAATTCATTTTTACCTTGCAATTTTTTTACTGTTTACGGAGTGATTTAAGTAATTTGTAGAATTCATCTTAACGATGTTAGCAATGAAGATTTCATCAGCGTGTCATCGACAATCTTAAGGTGAACAGTGTGAAGCATTACTTTCTGAGGTACTATGTTTTTCATCCTTCAAAACCTATTTTCAAGATTATGGCTACAAGTTCTTCTGCACCAGCTAAGAGTATGGAGGGAGAACAACATCAAATTTAGTTAGTACAGAGTGATGAATATGAACCTCTCAACTTTCGAGCCATTCCTGAAAGTGTGATTCAGAGTGATTTAACAGGAGCCCTCTCATCCATTCCACCCAAGGTACTCATGATTCATGATGTTTGATCATGTTATATGGTTAAGATTGGTGAAGTAGGTGATAGTGAATTAACGAAATCCTACAACAAATTGTGTGTCGATGGAGTTCTAAAGGAAGAATTCAAACATTTAGCCGACAAAGGGTTAACTCATGCCCTAGATTTTTCACAAGGTTTCAAAGATGAATGGATTAAGGTTATCCTTAGCTAAGTTCATGACATGTGTATGTGGTTGGATAATGGACCAGTCAATATCACCAAAAGCATGATTCATCGAGTGACTGGATATTATGTAGTGAACGAAAAATGAACAATTAGAGATAACAGCAAAGAAGAAATTACACTGAACACTAGAGCCATATGGAACAATAGAGGTATGACTATCTCTACAATTACAGACCTAGAACTTGATTTGGAGTAAGGGTAATAGCACATAAGTTCTATCAGTCAAGTAGATTGGATAGTGTTCCTTGTACAACCATTGATCAGGCATGGAAAATTGTAAAGAAGAATCATACATATGATCTTGTTGAGCTATAGCAGACACAATTAGCAAAGAACCTAGCATCAATCACAAAGGCTAAGAGCTCATCATGTAAGTTTGGTTCTTTACTAATCTGTATATTTCTCTACAATTAGGATACATTTCCTACATTGGGAAATATTGTTTGGAAAAAGGATAGACCCATAATAGTTCAGATTAGTGAATGTATTGAGAAACTAGAAAGTAATTTCAATAGCATTATGGGGAGCTATTTTGTAGAATTCAAGAAGAGAATGAGATTAAGGACTAGAATTCCTAAGTCACTAGTGGAGAAGCACTATGAAGATATATGTTTTCTAGTTGATACAGATAATACTTATATCCAGGAAGTGACTCCTAGGATAACATGCTTAGAACCATTTCCATATGAAATTAACATTGATGAAGCATCAGCTACCATCATTGCACTCCTAGCCAAGGCAATTGATACTACAATGGAGATATTTGGAAACTTTGATGAAGCCAAAGCTAAAATTTCTAGAATCTTGAATGAGGGAACTATGGAAATGAAAAGAAAGAAGATTATGAAAAATCTGAAGAAAATGGTTGGCTTAGGTAGTGATGAAGAACCTGAGGATGCACCTTTAGGCCTGACCATTGGACAAGGTGAGGATATTTCTATAGAGGAGGAAGTGAGTGCATCAGACGAGGTTACTAAGAAAGCTAAGGGAAAAAGACCACCAATTGTCATAGTAACCAAGCCGAGCAAAGCCAAACCCAAGGTTACACCTCCTACAACTAATCATCCAAGGATGAGAGAATCTACTATTACTTCTCCAGCAGAAGTACAAACTAAAGTATATGGTAAGAGGAAAGTTGCAGAAAGTAGTTCTGGAAAGGAAGCAAAGGTTGCTCGTAAGGCTGAGCCGAGTAAGCCAGCAAAGAGACCAAGAAGGAGATTAAATTTGGGGAGAGATAGTGATGAGGAAAAGACAAAAACTGATGAACCTAGTAACATACCTATAGCACAATTCAAGAAACTAGCTAGTATTGATGAGGTATGTGACACTTTGAGGAATTTAGCAAGGTTAGTAAATTTTAAGTTCATTAAGTATGAAAAGTTGAAAACTGCAGATAGGCACAAAGTATAGGAAGCACTATTGGATATGATGAGTACTTTAAAATTAACTCCCTACAGAGATAGGAAATCATGTGCCCAATGAATTTTATGATTTTCTGTCAAGCAAATGGGAATTTGCACTTGCCACAGAAAGACAGATCAGGGAAGGAACTCTAGCCCAGGTAATACCTGAGCTAACCTCAAAACAAAGAGCCAAATTCATTGAGGATTACAAGAGTAGGTTTGTACCTAAACTCAAAGGCTATGCTATTCTAAAAAATGATATTGAAGGTGTAGTACAGTAGAGCACAAGGATTTGGAATGAAATCTTTGGATTGATCATTCCAAAAGATAAGAAATCTGGTGAGGGGACATCTGAGCAAAAGGTAAAAGAATTTCAAATGAAGACTACCCCTGAACCACAGATAATTCAAGATCAAATTGCCATAGAACGGGACAAAACCAAAGATGCATTAGACTCAACTAATTCTATTGATCTGACTATAGATAGTCCTATGGATTTTATAGTTGATGATCCAATCAATTTGAATGCCGAGGAACAAGAGATGCTGAGTGGTAAAGACATTGATTCACCTATTAAGGCAACCGATACTAAAGAAGGGAAGACCATATCATATGATGAAATAATTGAAGTTGTCAATGATCAAAAAAGTGAAGAGAACCATCAAACAAATGAACAAGAAGTAACTTCATAGAATCCACCTATTTTAGAGGTTGTGAAAACAGTTTTAGATAGTGGAGTAATGATAATGAATACTGTTGATAAGCCTAAAGAAGAAGAGGCAATGCAAGTGTTGGTTGATCTACCACACTCTGCATCATCCACTCCTATAGGTCCTAAAACTAGTGGAATGCCCAATCCATAGACAATACTAACAGAATTAAAAGAGGCATTGGACATTGACACTGTCAAAGGAAAAGATATTATGCTGTCGAGCATAAGTTCTCCAGAGGTGAAGAAAAAGAAAATATTGAAGAAGAAGTCTCAGATTCTAGATGTAACATTAGATGAAGTCATTGTGATTCCACAATGGGATCCCAGTAAGTTATCTTTTGAACAAATAGGGACTCTTCAAGAATTACTTAAGAGGAAGAAGAGACAGAAAGAGATGAAGATAGAATAAAAGCAAAAGCAGTTGTTGCATGACATCAAAGACATTTGAAAAGGCTTTTGACTTAGAGGATGAAATGCCTCAAGCTCCAATCATTGATCAGCTAGTCAACATTGTATAGAAGGTAACTGATGAGGACATAGATAGCAATGAAAATCTTCTACAATGGTCCAGGAGAAGATTTGAGAGCAAAGTTCTAGAGAAGATCTCAGAAGAGATTGCCACAAAATAGGTTGAACTTTCTATTCTTGTAGAAACTTTAGAGAAAGTTACAGCCAATGTTTATTCTTTGTACAGAAAATTATGTGATGTTGAATTTTTTACAAAGGATAATTTACAGCTTGTTGAGAAGCTACAGTTAGATTTAAGATCAACTGGTACTACTTTGGGTAAAGATACTACCTCTAGTTCTTTACATCTTAATAAGTTGATACATGCACAATGGAGAATAGCTAAGCTTATGGTTGAAGATGGTCAAATAAGGGAAAAATTGATAACTATTCAAACAAGCATGTTGCCTCACTTGGAGGTAATATAGAAGGAACTTTCAATTGCAAAGGAGTTATCACAGAGCAATGCAAATATATCGACTGCAGAAAGTTCAATGAGTCTAGCTGTCGAGCTAGAAATAAAATTGGAAGTTGTGAAGATTGCAAAGGAAAGCTGGGATACTACATTTGAATCCACCTTGTAGCTTCATAAACAATTTTTGGATAAGTACAAATTAACCCCACCAGCAATTAGTGACAAAAACAAGGGGGAAGATGGTAAGGAAATTGGAAAGGATACAACATGATACATCAGCACAGTACAAGTACACTTGTATATAATTTTTGAAGGCATGTAAACTTTTTGTATGGATTATTCTGAGTATATTCCTAGGGGGAGTACTTAGTGTACTTAGGTAATATTTTGATGAAATGAACAGAAGTAATGATAAGTGTGTTTGCCACTAATATCAAAGGGGGAGATTGTTAATCTCTTAGTTCTATTGATTATTAGTGACCAACACTTAGTCATTCACTTAGGCAATTTTAGTTGGCTATCACTGTGGCCGATCTAAAACTATGCAAGGCCGAGTAACATTGCCGAGCAATTTTTAGTTTTCCTAGTTACATTTCCAAGCCAAGTTACATTGCCGAGCCAAGTAGGATATAGAGATGTTAAGTGCCAAGCGACAGAGAAGTCAAGTGCCGAGCAGAACAATTTTTGTATACATGTCTGGAATGATACAAACTTCAAGGATAAGTGATCTGGCTGACTTGTATAAGCTTTTTGGGCTGACTTATGTATGCATTTAATATTCTTCTATGGAGTTAGTTATGCATTTAATTATTTTATCCTATGCATGAATATTAATTGTAATACCATCAAGTTATGGGTATTAGATCTTGATTGTTGATCTAGATCTCACTATCAGACTTGAATGGATATATTAGATTTCTTCAAAACCCTATTTTTGTATGTGTGTGTAAGGAGAGAAGATGAAGTGTGGTGACTACATTTTGAAATGAAATGCACAGAGGGTTATTTTGTCAAGAAGCAGATATCAAGTAGAGTGACAACATAGTGAACAGCAGAGTAAAGGTTATATCAGATTATGAGATCATAGAAGGTACTGGAAAGAGGAGATCTGTCATCAGCATCAGAGTGCAAAATGAAGGATCTATAATTGAGACATTCTAATCATTGTATCAGGTGAAAATCTCTTAACAAGTGGTTCTAGCATACCTTTCTTTATCTCCTAACAGAGTGCTTACTTTATTGTAAGTTGAAATCCTTTAAAAGGGTAGATTGTAATGATCTTTAACTCTTAACCGGGCAGACCTTTAACAGGGTAGATTACATTTTGTAATCAACATTTGTAACCTTAACAGGTACACTTTATTACTGTAGTGGTGGAGAATTTTGTGCGTGTCATCCCCACCCTAGTTTTACCTATTTGGGTTTCTGGGTTACCAAGTTATTGTGTTATGTGTTATTTATTTCATTGTGTCGATGTTATCTGAGATTACATTAGATTCATATATGTATGAATGAGGATCAGTTTGTTTTAAGTGTTTAAATTTGAAGATTTGATTCACCCCCCCCCCCCCCTCTCAGTATCTTTCTTTCCCATTATTGTATTTCCAATAATATCCTCCTGCACACACCAAATTCAAGCCTGTCAATCATTTTGTCTTCTATTTGGGGCACCTTGTCCCCCCTAACATCTCTTCCTTTTACTAAACCCTCTCTTCCCTATGTTTTTTTGGGTCAATTGGCACTAACGCCTATTGACTCATGTAGATTTTGATCAACATATACGCCAATCTATGGAGACATTGATTACTGTATACACCGATCTATAGAGACATCGATCGTTGATTGACCCCTCTGATGCCTGCTAATGGTAAACTTAGTTGACCTTTTTCCCCATAGATGAATATTCTAAAAAATTGTCTGGATCTCCCTCTTTTTCATCTTCAAGGTGACCATCAACCGATTGTCATCTTTGTAGATGGCAATTTCCCTCAGGCACCTGCTAGTGGTCAACATAGTTGATCATTGTCTGCATAGATGACTATTCTAAATAATCATCTATGGCCCCCTCTTTTTTGTCTTTGTAGATGACCATCTGGTGATCATCGTCTACACAGATGGTGATTGGTTGATTTCCATCTGCGCAAACGACGATCTGTCAATCACCATCTACGCAAACTATGATTGGTCAATCATCATCTACAAAGATAACAATTGGTCAATCATTGTCTACATAGACGATAATCCATCAATCGTTGTCTCTGCCCCAAAACTTGATTTCCCCCTAAGCTACCATAAATGCGATGATAAATTTGATTTTTAAATGACACACTATGCTAGGGTGTCAAACTCACCAGTGGTCTTATGACAATGGCCCACTGGTATGTCTTGTGGATCTACCATCGCTCTCACTCTACTCAGAATTTTTGTTCTCCATGAATGAAAATGACTTCTACTAAGGCCCCCAAGGCCTATTTATAGGCCCCATGGGACCCATTTTTTTCTCCGGATCCTGTTCTTCCCTATGTTTTTTTTCCTCATCCCTTTATAATTCATGCAATTTTCCATTTTCCCTCTTTTCTACCTCCTTGTTTCAAGAAAATTTTATAAAAAATATTTTTTCTATTATTTTCTCGAGGGGGCACATTCCTTCACCATCGTCTCCCTAGGACTTTTTGTTCTCTCTAGAGCATCTTTTTTTCTTTTCTTTGACGCGACATCATTATCAATGCCACATCAAAGAGGGGCAAAATGTAGACGCTTAAAATTATCCCTTGTAACATTATAATTAATTTTAATTAATTATATTCTTCCACTTATTTGATTAAATTTATATAATTAAATTAAGCTCATTATTCTCAAGTAATTTAAATTTAATTTAAATACTTGTCCTCTAAATGTATTAAATTTCATTTAATACTTCCCCACATTAAAATCCCCTTTTAAATAAATTTTAATTTATTTATTCCTTCACATGCTAAAATTCTTCTAAATCACAATTAGTCTAAATCTAATTTGGATTAATTTAAATCTAAACCTAGATCCTGCCCTACCTCACATCACTCTCACTAAATAGGCCTAGTCACCAATTAAATAAGATTAATTAGGCTAATTTTAGGATTCCTACACCCATTAGTCCTAATTATTTTCTCACACATGTGTGAGCGAAATTCCAAAAATTTGACTTTCAAACAATGCTAAGTTTGTGCCAACAATGTTTCTTACAACCTTGATGACACTCTCTTACACTTTCTAAAAAAATTTCATTAGACTAGATCTATGACACCTCTTACACATCTCTTACAAGATCGCTTACATGTGTACTTCAAGTACACATTAACCCATCACATCTCAAGTTGCTCACACATGTGTGAGAAAAATTGGCCTCTTTCATGGCTTATGTGTCCCTCATGTGCCACCTATGTGGATGCCACATGTGCTCCACCTCAACCAAGCACTCCAAAATCTTATAAATAGGAGCCTTGCCAAGAGTAAATTACCCATTATTCTTGTATTTTTAGAGTTATCATGCTAGCATGATTTTAGCACTTCTTGCATTCATTTAGAGTTTTTGTACTAACCTTGTGTGGTAGATATTTGCATTAAATCATGGTAGTTATAGTTCATTCATAACTTATAATCTTGCATTCAATCTAGATACTTAGCATTTAGTTTATCATCTACTATCATTTAATTCTTGAGGCTATTTCTTCATAACTAGATCTTCAGTTATTCAACATCATTGCACATAGTTTGCACATATTTTGCATCATATCATTTGAATCTTTAGTGGGATCAATGCATTGTGTTTGGATAGATTACCCACAACCCTCTCTAAGAGAAAATCAACAAGGCTTGGGTGCCCTTGTTTGGCTCATCGGAGGTTATGGTGGAAGCTTTGTTTTGATCATATTTTTTATATGTTAATGTATATTAAAGGATTTATATCTCTAACATTTGCATGTCTGAGCATGATCCCAACAGGTAGGTTTACAACATACACACTACCTATATTTTAGCTTGAATGTTGTGAAGTCATCTTCTTTCATCAATTTGATCCATAGATTATTGAATTTAACATGTCTGATATTTATTAGGGGAGCATGGATGTATTCCCTAACATCATTTTTATATACAATATCTAATGATACATTAAAAAATGTACCCTCATTATTTTTTATCACCACAAAAGGATATGGCTTGTAGCTCGATTGTGGCTTTAAAGAAGGTTCAACAAAAATGGTGTGGTCATTTTTGATGAGTGAGTAGTAAATATAGAACTAAAATAGGAATACCTTTAAATGCAATGAGTTATAGGATTAGTGAAAAGAAAAGAACTGAAAACACATTTCACACACAAGAGCACTCAAATTAACAAGATCAAAGTGATTAGAATAAACTCAAAACCTCAAAAATATCACTGTAATGGAAACTTAGGTCTGCACATTAGTTGTTCATAATTGTTGAATCCCTACAAAAAAACTTCTACTCTATACTTTCGTTGAGCACAAAAACATTTTCAAGTCTCTCCAAAAGCTTGGAATACCTGGAAGTTTCTTCATAACTTTTGTCATGTTGAAAACTATGCAGCATACAAAACCATCAGGAGCTTCTTAAGATTTGTAATTAAATCTATCCCTTAGATAATACTTTATTTTTAGTTTATTGAGGAAACATATACACCACTAAGGGGTACATAAACATCCTTTGATTTATTTTCCACATTCTCATCTTATTTCTTGACCCATGTCTTCTACATATTTTTATTGGCATATTTGATGGAGTGATGATAAGTGAGTTTTATAGATGTAATGATTAGATTTGATTATAGGATGATCAAATATTATGTTGTCATTGATGTAAATTATTGAATTTGTGTTCTTAGTGTTTTTTCAAGCATAGTTATGATGAATGAAGGGTTTTAGTGAGTTTCAATAGTTTTTATCTTTGTGGGAGACTTAGGTGTGTCTCTAGATGTCTAATATATGTCCGCTACTACTGAAGTGATCTTATGAGAAAGTTGTGATCAGATGAAGTATAACAATGTAATTGATAGTACAGTTAATGACATGTGATATATTATTTGAATGTCTTATCAAATCTATGTTGTAGCTTGTGGCACAATCATGGGATATGGTGGTCAAAAGTATTCAAATGTGATACAGGAGAATCTTGGGTTTATTGCAATATTGCATCAACCAAAAACATTAGAATTTTTATGTTCTTGGTCTTTGATTGTTGTGTTTCTTTTTACGATCGAGGTCTACAAATCCATGGTAGTTGTGGTTGTAGATTTGTGTTCTAATGATTATTAAGAAGCTTTTCCTATGATCACAACTCATTTTCAGTATCAGGGGCCTACTGGGATTTAGTTGGAAATACATTTTATTTCTCTTGGGAAACATAATCTTGAGGATGACATGTTAGGTTTCAGTCATGTATTTATGCGGGATCTTGGTCCTTGTTTTGGGGATGGAAGCTAGAGATCAAAGACAGTAAGCTAGGGTTAAAAGAACACTGTTACAATCATAGGTCAGAAAGGATAATTAGGTTTCTTTGTATTAATTTCATAGAATTTGAGCTGGGCATGTTGACTATTATTACAGAGCTTTGTAATTGTTTTACCTATTAATTAAAAGGTTGCATGTGTGTTCCATACTCTAGACCTTTGTATTTCATTCTTGAAATATTTTAGTTTCTACTGTGTAACTCTTGCTACAAGGTTGGACTGTTCATTTTCTTGGACCCTCTTACCTTGGCTGCATCAAGATTCTACAGTTGCAACTAAAACTAATGTGAGTGACCAATGTATAGGTTAGGTGACTGGTGAGCAGAGAAAAAGTTGTTAAAAGGTTACAGTATTTTTCTTCTTGAGAGATATGTGATAAATCTTTGATTGATGATCAGTGTTAATTTTGTGGTGGAATAGATTGAGTTAGTTACAAGCTTTTGAAATTTATTCATGATTGGAGGTTATGATCTAGCATCACATTGCTCGATGCTAGCATGTGGAGAAGATTCTTGAGGAATATTGTGTTTGGTCAAAAATGTGTTTGACTCCTTGACACAACATTCTATGTAAATTATTTTATTGTCCGACATAGTCTTGGAAAAAAAATTATGCATTTAATTTTTTTATGTGACACATTGGATTTGAGCGGGATGTTTTTGAAACACTAATTTAGGGTTTGATCAGGATGGTGGAATTAAAAGTTTAGTATACAATAGATGAAGTTGAAGGTTAAGAGTGTTGATCATGTGTTGAATAAGTGCAGTATAAGATGCATGATGTGATCAAGCCAGGGAAGATTTAATTATGTTGAGAAGATATTGTGTGCTTTAGTGGATCTAATCAAGCAGAGGTAATGTTGTTCTATAGATCATTCTTTATGTTGTTCTATAACAATTACAATAGGTTAAATCCCTTAATAGGGTATATCCTAATAGATCTTTTTTGCAAATCCTCTAACAAGGTGAAAAATTTTCAAGTCTTTAAAGTCCTCTAACAAGGCTACCCTTAACAACGTAAAGGTCCTAGCAGGCCTAAGGTAAATCCCTTAACCAGGTAGTACCTAATAGTTCTCTTGTAACTTTTATCAGGGTTAAGCTACTCATAGGGCGTACTTCAGAAGAGTACATCATTTTGTGGGTACTGATCCCCACCATGATTTTCTCCCTATTTTGGTTTCCATGAGATAAATATGTGTGTCAATTTTGTGGATGGATTTGGATGCTTATGATTTTCATTTGCTTTTATTAAGGTTAATCTTGTGATTAATGGTTTAACTTTTAAGCCAGATAAGTTTGGATTATTTGGTAGATTACTGATTCTCCCCCTTGTCAGTAATCTGACCTTGGAACTAACAATTGGTATCAGAGATTTGGTCCTCTTTTGTGGTGAATCTTATCAAGTTGAGGTAAATATTTAAAGATGGTGAGAAAGGAAGGTCCTAAATTCACAAGAGAGAACTATTCAGTATGTTGCGGTTGAATGAAGCTATATCTTAAAGGTATGGGTGATCAGTATTGGGATCATGTGGTTAACAAGTATACTCTCCCTTCAGGAACCCTGACTATAGATCAATTGAAGGAAAGGTTAGAACATAATGCTATTATGGAAGCTATTGCTAGTTCTCTTTCATATGCAGAGTATATTTATATCAATGATTTTGGATACATCTAATGAGATGTGGGAAAATTTTAAAAATGTCTATGGTGGGGATCCACATGTGTACAAGTCAAATGTTGATAGTTTGAGAGGAAAGTATGATGATATGAGGATGCAAGAAAATGAGAAATTTGATAAATACAGTCAAATAATCAAACAAGTTGTTGCTACTATTCAAAGTGCTGGTGGTAATCTTCTTGAGGAGGATGTGGTATGAAAAATGTTGAGAACTTTATTGCCTCAATATGCTATTAGGGTTTCAACTATAAAAGAGGTAAGATCTCTATGAACTTTTACTATTAGTCTTGATGCATTAATAGGGAAATTAACCACATTTGAGTTAAGCAATTATGATAATAGTATGCCTAAATTTGAATCTTCTTTCAAGTCATCATTGACTCTTGCAGCATCTAGGAAATGAAAGGACATATCTAATAGTTATTTATCATGTTATCCTGATGATTATGAATCTATCTTATTTGAAGAAAGAGAACTAGATGGATTGGAAGTGTTGATTTTCTTTAGCTTATGTCGCATAAATCCTATGAGACTCTTGAAAATATATATACATATATATTTTATTATGTGAGATATAATATGTATAGATATATATCTAAAATAGTATTAGGAGAAATTAATATAATAATGATTCAGAGATATTATGTGTGTGTGTATTTATATATATATTTATGTCGTTACAGAGTCAATGTCATTATATTAATCTCATAATAATGAATAGACATATCCCATGAAGGGACATGTCTCTCATATCCTCATTCTCAATATAAATGAAAGAGATATTGCTGAATTTGAAAAACACATACAACATAGAGTGTTATTACATTTGCAGCTATCCTAAAACTTAACATGGTATCAGAGCCAGACTACAAAAGTAAGAGAGTAGTTTGTTGATGGTGAATGTGTAATTGTCTCAGAAAATATAGTCTCAGTACAAGGACCATATCTCAAAAATCCACCGTTGGATTGTGCTGAATTTTGGTTATGTTGGTGAAAAACAAATTTTGAAGAATATCACTGGAGAGATTGGAGATAAAGTTTGGGGTTCAAAATTTATGATGGAATGTGTACGGGTCTTTGTGAAATTCCTGAAAGTGTCTTTCATTAAAGAGATATATTAATTTGTTATGATCATGGTCAAGCATTAAAAAAGAAGAATGTATTCAAGGAAGGGTGTCTCTTTCTATAAAGAAATAATTAATTATAGAGTGTCACCTCTCTTGGAGCAATCAATACATTTCACAAGAAGACATGAGCATTGTTCAATGATATAAGAGTGGGAATTGTACATTGTGGGGGGGAATAATAACCAATGTTACATCCCCATTTGAACCATCCTTAGTGGGGAGATGATTCAAAGGGGAGATCTCTCTCAAATAATCTGAGAAGTTGTTTTTAGATTTGATGTATGTGGACCCTCATTGGAGAAACTTGTATCAAGGATGTTGATACAGAGATGAGTATTTATTATCCTTGAGTATTACTTTATCTACTCATTGTAGTATCTCTCTTATTTGTATTTATATATGTACTATAAAAGCTATTTTCCTTGATCTTTTCTGGGGATTCTCTTACAGGAAAAAAAATTGATATCAGATTCAGAGGGAGTCTGACACTTTAGAGGTAAATTTGGACGAGGATTTCAGAAGATTGATATCAGATTCAAAGGGAATCTGACAGTTTATCTTAAGAAACCTTGGATGAAAAAGATCAACATATTGATATCTTATAAATGAGTTCTTCTTTGTGAGAGAATTTCGAGGTGAAATCCCTTGTTTCCACCCTTTGCACTGAGGCATGGTGGATGTCATATGTGTGACTATATAAATTTAATGGGCATGCCTCATGTGTACATCATAAGGAAGTGATGACTTCCAAATGATTATCACTTGTATTTGCAAAAGTTATTGGAAGGTGATGATCTTACAATAACTTAAATCATGATATACATTATTTATAATGTTGAAATAGATCATGATGGATTAAATCACAACTAAGTGTTAGATGTCATTAAATTTACGGTCTATGATTTTTTTGTATAGATATATCTTGTAAAGTAACAACTAAGTGTTAGATGTCATTAAATTGATGGTATATGAGTTGTTTGTATAGATATATGATAGGCATTTGGTGAATATCAATATGTGTTGATATTTTGCAGGCCAGCACCTTATTGAGTACTTGGTGAATATCATATGTTGATGTTTTGATAGGCCAATAATCAGATTATTTGGTGAATGTCATGTGTTGACATTCTGATAGGCCAATACTCAAGATATAAAATGTCATATCAACTGATCGAAATATTCTATTGTGATAGAAATCTTATGATGGTTGGATCATAATAGATAAAACTTGTGGATAGAATCATTGATTCAGGAAATCCACATTAAAGCTTGAGAATCTTGTGGATAGAATTATTGATTGAGGCAATCCACATTAAAGCTTGAGAAGCTTGTGGATAGAATCATCGATGGAGGCAATCCACCAGAGATCTTGTGGATAGAATCGCCAATAGAGGCAATCCACTCGAGAGCTTGTGGATAGAATCTCTGATGGAGGCTATCCACATCTTGAGACTATGTTTCTATTGATTACATCATGAAGATTATTCTTTTATTGCATACATCATATGATTGATGTTGTCAAGTGTCATAAGTGTTGACATTTATCCTCCCTAGCTAAGAGGGGGTGTTGATGTTTTGTAGCTTATGTCAGATAAATCCTATGAGACTATTGAAAATGTATATACATATATATTTTATTATGTGAGATATAATATATATATATATACATCTAAAATATTATTAGGAGAAATTAATATAATAATCATTCAGAGATATTACGTGTGTGTGTGTGTGTGTATATATGTTTTTATATTTTTATGTAGTTACATAATCAATTGTCATTATATTAATCTCATAATAATCAATAGACATGTCCCATGAAGGGAAATGTCTCTCATATCCTCATTCTCAATATAAATGAAAGAGAGATTGTTGCATTTGAAAAACACATACAACATAGAGTGTTATTACATTTGGAGCTATCCTAAAATTTAACATGAAGCTTTATTTTCTAAGAGGCTTCCTAGAGGGAAAGTTAAATATAAGGGTAGGTTACCTTTGAAGTTCTTTTCATGTAACAAAATTGGACATAGTGCTTTGCATGTAAATATAATACGGAAATTAACTGCATTTGAGTTAAGCAATTATAATAATACTATACCTCAAGTTGAAGTTGATTTGAAGTCATCATTGACTCTTGAACCATCTAGGAATGGAAAGGAGATATCTAACAGTTCTTCATCATTTTATCCTAATGATTATGAATCTATCTTATCAGAATAAAGATAACTGGAGGAATTAGAATCTTTATTTGGTAAGAGGCTTTCTAGAGGGAAAGATAAATATAAGGGTAAGTTACCTTTGAATTTCTTTGCATGTAAAAAAATTTGGACATATTGCTTCTAGATTACCTAAAAATGATAGGAAGGAGAAGACAAGAAGATTCAAGGATAAAAAAATAAAGTATGCTACCTAGATGAGGAAGTTGTTACCGATGAGGAATTTGAAGGACGAGATGAAGAAGAAATTGTGTTTGCTGCAGTAAAGGAAGAACCCTCAGAAGAAGGTGAGAAAGATTTGGTTTCTAACATGAATCATAGTGGTAATTGGATTATTAATAGTTGGTGCACTTATCATATGACCGGTGATAGAAGCAAATTCATCAATATGGAAGAATGTGATGGAAGCTCGGTGAGATTTGGGAATGATACTCCCTATATGGTAAATGATAAAGGATCTATTGATTTGAATGATACAAAAAATTTAATGATTTTTACTGGGTTGATGGTATGAGATGAAATTTTTTAAGTGTTTCTCAGTTGAATAACAAAGGGTATAGATTGGATTTCAATGGAGGTAGTTGCGGGATAATTGGGAAATCAGAAGAGTTGATTTCTATCGGTGAACAAACTAGAGGTAACTTGTTCCATATAAATTATACTATTAAGAGTTGTCTAATTTCTAAGGTAGAATATTTTTGGTTATGGCATAAGAGGTTTTTTCATGTAAATTTTGATAACCTGATCAAATTTAGTAAGACGAAGATAGTGAGAGGTTTTCCCAACCTAGTGAAACCAGACAATATAATGTGTAAAGAATGTTAGCTTTGGAAGTTAACTAGTTCTAGTTTCATTAGTAAAAATTATTATTGTGGAAGTATTTTAGATCTGGTTCATAAAAATCTATGTGGTTCAATGAGAACTTGGAGTTACTATGGTGATAGATAGTTTATGTTGTTTTTTTATCATAATTCTAGAATGATGTGGGTTATATTTTAAAGAGAAATCTAAATATTTTCACGTGTTTAAGATCTACAAATCTAACGTGGAGAAGGAGACTGATAAGACCCTGAAATTTCTTAGATCTAAAAGAGGAGGTGAGTTTACTTCACAATAATTTACTACATATTGTGAAGAATAGAGAATTCAAATACATATGTCAACTCCTATAACTCCTCAACATAATGGTATTACTGAAAGAAGAATCAAGTCTATCACTGATTGTGCTAGGACATTAATGACTCAGAAGGGTGTTGCACAAACATTTTGGAGATAAGCTATGAGAACTAATGTTTACACATTTAATAGAGTTCAGTTGAAGAAATGTACAAACAAAACTCCACATGAGCTGTGGTATGGTCGGTCGCCATATGTAAGTTATTTCAACATTTTTGGGAGTAGATGCTACATAAAGAGAGATGATAATACAAGAAATTTTTACCCAAGAAGTGATGAGGGGATATTCTTAGGATACTCCTCAAAGTGAAATCCTACAAGTTCTTGAACAAGAGAACAAATAAGATAGTGGAAAGTGCCCGTGTAAGAATAGATGAATTTTCTGAGAAAAATGATGAATCTAGCAAGAAGGAACCTGAAGACTATCAAGGATTTGTTTATGTACAAATACTGGAGCAAGATATTGAAATCATGATAGAAAATTGAATGAGGAGGAACCAGTACCAGCAATTGAATGAAATCCTAGATCTGAACTGGTATTGCCAAGGTATGTAAAGTTTAATCATTTTTTTGATCAAATTATTGGTGACAGAAATGTTGGTGTGTTAACAAGAAGGAAGTCAAGAGAAGGTACTTGTTTTTTATCTGAATTTGAACCTAAAATAGTGAAAGACGCATTGAAATATGAAGATTGGGTGAAATCTATGGAAGAAGAATTGGAGTAGATTGAGAATATCAATACCTAGATATTAGTGCCCAAACTGACAAACAAGAATGTAATTGGTACAAAGTGGATTGTTAGAAACAAGATGAATGAGATAGGTTAATTGGTAAGGACTAAGGAAAGATTAGTGTGCAAAGGATATGCACAAGAAGAAGGCCTAGACTATGATGAAACATTTGCACCTATGGCCAGACTTGAAGGTGTAAGGATATTGCTTGAATATGGTTCTTATAAAAGATTCAAGGTATACCAAATGGATGTTAATTCAACTTTTCTTAATGGTATTTTGGAAGAAGAGGAATATATTGAACAAGCTGAAGGATTTTCTAATTTAGAAGGTAAGAACAAGGTGTGTAAATTAAAAAAATATTTTTATGGGTTGAAGCAAGAACCTAGGGCATGGTATGAATGTTTGCATTCATATTTGATTATTATTGGTTTCATTAGAACAAGTGATAAAAATAATGTGTATTTAAAGATTGAGAAAGATGATAGGTCACTGATTGTAGAGATATTTGTAGATGATATCATTTTTGGTGGTAATGAAGATATGAGTAGATCATTTGCAGATGAAATGAGGAAATAATTTGAGATATCTATGATCGGTGAGATTAAATTCCTCATCAGATTGTAGGTTCAATAGATGAAAGATGGTATCTACATAAGTCAGTCCAAATATGTAAATGAAATATTGAAGACTTTTGGGTTAGAAGAATCCAAATCAGTTGGTACCCCTATGGTAACCGATGGAAAACTATCAAAGGAAGATGATTCTAAAGAGGTGGATGAGACACTTTACAAGCCCATGATCAGTAAGCTATGATATTTAGTGCACAATAGACCAGACATAACATAGGAAGTTGCATTAGTGGCAAGATTTTCTTATAATCCTAAGGAATATCATTTATTTTTAGTAAATAGAATCTTCATATATCTTAAGGGGACAGAAGATTATGGTCTCTGGTATGGACATAAAGGTGATTTCTCTTTAAATGTGTTTACTGATGTTGATTGGGTAGGTAATTATTATGATTGGAAGAGCACAAGTGGAGTGCATTCTTTCTTGGTGAAAGGCTTGTATCTTGGACAAACAAGTAGAAAAATGTTATATCTCAATCAATAGATGAAGCTAAGTATGTTGTTGCTATGATTAATTGTACATAGGTAATATGGATCAAGAATATTTTGGAAGGCATTTAGCACAAGGTAACTGAACAAGTGGTTATCTATTATGATAATAAAAGTTCTATTAATATTTCAAAGAAATCAGTGATGCACTCTAAGACTAAGCATATAGCTATCAAATATCATTCTCTTAGAGAATAGGTACAAGAAAAAGAAGCAAGGTTGGAGTTTGTGCAAGCTAACAAGTAGGCTACAGGTATTTTCACTAAACCATTTCCTAAGGATGCATTTGAGTAGCTAAGAGGTAGGTTGGGGTTTATTCATCTATTTGAGTTGACTTAGAAGAAGATGCAGTTGCATCAATAAGAGTGTATTAACTAAATATATTTATGTTGGGATTGATGGTGTGGGGCTACTCCTTAGGGGGATTAGTCTATGTAGTCATGTGATTTGGTTAGTCAATTTTAGTAGAGTAGATATAAGGTGTGTTTGATGCCTTTTGCATTGTTGTCAAAGGGGGAGAATGTATGAATATTAAGGGGATAATGTGTAATTGCAGAACTACTGGAAGATAGAAGTGGAAATATTTTATGCTCATTGTATCATGTTGGTGAGAGTGTTACCTTCAATAGGAAGTGATTATTTCTATCAATTACAAAGGGGGATATTTTTTTCATATCTGATGTAGTGATGATAAGTAAGTTTTGGAGATGTAATGATTATATTTTATTATAGGATGATTAGATATTATGTTGTCATTGATGTTAATTATTGACTATGTTCTTAGTGTGTTTTGAAGCATAGTTATGATGAATAAAGGGTTTTGGTGAGTTTCAGTGGTTTCTATATTTATGGGAGACTTAGGTGTGTCTTTGGATGTCTAATGCATGACCTCTACTTTTGAAATGATCTTATGAGAAATTTGTGATCAGTTAGAGTATAGCAGTGCAATTTCTAGAATAGTTAATGATAGGTGATAGATGATTTGAATGTCTTGTCACATCTATGTTGTATCTTGTAGCACGGTTATGGGATATGGTGGTCAATAAGATTCATATTCTATATTTGAAACCACAACTAATGTGAGTAACTGATGTGCAGCTTAGGTGAGCAGTGAGTAGAGATAGAGTTGTTAACAGGTTATAATATTTGTGTTCTTGAGTGATATATGATAAATATTTTATCGGTGATCGATATTAAGGTTTTGGTGGACTCAATTGAGTTAGTCACTAAGTGGTGACATGTATTCATGATTGAAGGTAATGATTTGACATCACATTCCTTGATGCTAGCATGTGGAGAAGATTCTTGAGGAATCTTGTGTTTAGTCAAAATGTGTTTGACCTTAACACAACACTCTATGTGAATCTTTGTATTGGCCGACATGGTCTTGTAAAAAAATTTTAGGCATTTAATTTTTTTATGTGGAGCATTTGATTTGAGAAATATGTTTTTGAAATTCTAATTTAGGGTTTGATCAAAGCAGTGGACTTAAAAGTTCAGTATATAATGGATGAAGTTGAAGGTTAAGAGTGTTGATCATGTGTTGAAGAAGTGTGGTGTAAGATGCATGTTGTGATCAAGCCAGGGAAGATTTAAGTGTGCTAAGAAGATATTGAGCACTTTAGTCTATTTGATCAAGTAGAGGTAGTGCTATTCTACAGATCATTATCCCTATTATTCTCTAACAGTTGTATCAGGTTAAATCCCTTAATAGGGTAGATCCTAAAAGATATTTGTTTTATATCCTCTAATAAGGTGACACTTTTTCAATTGTTTAAATTCCTCTAACAAGGCTACTCTTAATAGGGTAAAGCTCCTAACAAGCCTAAGGTAAATCCCTTAACCGTGTAGCACCTAACAGTTCTATTGTAGCTCAACAAGGTTAAGCTCCTCACAAGGCATACTTTAGAAGAGTACACCATTTAGTGGGTACTAGTCCCCACTATATTTTTCTCCTTATTTTGGTTTCCATGAGATAAATATGTATGTCAATTTTATGGATGAATTTGGATGCTTATCATTTTCATTTTTTGTTATTAAGGTTAATCTTGTGAATGCTGGTTTAAGTTTTATGTTAGAGAAGTTTGGATTATTTGGTAGATTACTGATTCTCCCCCCTCATCTTATTAATCTAACCTCATGACTAATAATTTTATCTTTTCTCATTTAGATTAGCTTCCTTCTTTGACATTTCAAAGGTCTTGTAATTATGTCCTCTGCAGAACCTAGCAATGTACCTTGATTTATTGTACTTTTAACATGTAGGGCCTTGTTGTAGACCACTCCTATTTATTCTACAATAGGATCTACACTAAACAACCTTGTGTTCATATTTATTACATTCATAATAATATCTATTCAAAGATTGAACATTTCTACCATTATTTTCAATCACAAACCTATTTCTCACCATTCTACTTTAGTATTCATTTGTGTTATGTCCAAAATTATTTCAAGCATAGAATTGACTATTAAATGGTTATGATTTGTGTAGACACCCGAAAATAGATAGGCTTGCGACTTTACATTAAAAACACTAATTTTCATCTATTAATTAATGGTTTTTTAATCATTAATTAATCATCTATTTTCCTCCAAATTCATTCTCCAAATCATCTAATCAAATTCCCAAAATTAATTAATTAATTAATTTTATTTAATTAATTAACCTTAATTGAATAATCACCATATATTAATTAATTAAATTCAATTTCCTATAGTTTAAACTCAAATATTTAAACTTACTAATTAAATTCTTCCAACTAAATTAATTTAATTTCATAAAATAAAGAAATTCTAAATCAAAAAGAATTCAATTATCTCACATGTTGAAAACTTTAATTAAATGAATGAATTAAATATTCATTTATCTTCAAAGAGATAACTCCAATCAGATCACATGGATTACTCCACCCATCTCTCTAGTCCACATGGGTAACTTCACCCACCTCTTCAGTTCAAAAAGGTAACTCACA
>MU226068.1:7058061-7074844 GCA_018584345.1 Thuja plicata | reverse complement strand
AAGGCCGACTACCCTTAGCATTTAATTATTTTTCACTTTTATTACAAAAGGGTCGGCTTTAAATATTTACAAAACATGAGATTAGGTAGCCCAACTTCCGAAAGCCATAACTTTTGAGCCGTAGCTCTGATTGGCTATTATAACCACTTTCTAGAAAGGGGAGATCGCGATCTATAGTGCTTTATTGCGAAGTGCTAGTCAGCTAGGGGTTCGACCTTGATCTGAAGCCTCTAAGGTCCTAAAAATTGAGCTCAAAGGTTTTGCACCCTAAAATCTCAACAGTAAATCCTTAATAACTTTGCCAATACAGATGATCTGCCAATGAAATTAAACTGGCATTCTTATATGACTAAGATGAACCTTCACCTGGAAAATTAGAACATTTTGAGTTCAAATGACCAACTTACTAAAAATAGTAAGTTTCCAAAAATAGCAGCTTTGTACAAAATAGCCCTTATTGAATAGAAAAACACATATTTTTGAGTGATGCAAGATTGCCCTTACACCCAGGATGCTCCTGCATCACCTTCACAACCATTATGGATTCTCAACATAGCATCACTTGACACCAACATAAATATATTTCAGAGATGCAAAAAGTGAACACCTAAAGGAAAATGAATGCAAAATATTTCTACAAACAGTTACATCATCTCTCTAGTCTCATAAATTAGAACATAATAACTGTTGCTACAAACTAAATGAAACCTTGAAACATGAGATGCATCATCATTTGAAAACTACCAACAAAATATTCCAATTTTAGGATAAAATAGATCAATACACCATGATGTAGACCAAAAAGTAGAAAACAGTCTAATAGACTATTCACCAAACAATCATAATGGTCATTTTCATGTGTAGACAACTAAAACCTTCTCTAAAGCTCTAGATAACACTCGATACATTTAGATTAATCTAAAATTATCTCCATTCATCATTGCCCAAAAATATATATTCAACTAATACTGCACCACTCCATAATGCACATGAACACTATTGAATACACCTTCTAGACCATAGTTGACATCAATGACAAACACAATATTCATATTTGCAACAAGTTCCTATTCATATTATTGAGGGATCCAACTTTGGGAGTTAAAGTTTTAGTTTTTTTTTCTAAGAGCACAAAAATTGAGGCAAGATCTAGTAGCTAGTAGCTAGCAAAATAAACCTCACCATTACATTTGCAACTTCCTGAAATCAATTTGACTACTTCTTCATCAATATCTAAGTAGTTTATTTTTGGTTTTTTACCCAAGGGCACACATTTTGAGTTAAGATCTAGAGGTTAGTGAAAATTTTAGGCACTTTGGAGTAAAATAGACTGCCATGTTGGCTACCACATCTACTTTCTGGCATTTCATCTACCATGTTGGCTATCACATCTGCATTCTAGCATGTCATCTACCATGTTAGAAAATCAATCTAGTCAATTTGCCATGTTAGAATGATGATCACATCATTAGTATGAATGCCACATCAATAGCTGAAGTTTCCCTCCAATCCATTTTGACCTAACTTTAGTAAAATGGCTATAACTTGGCCATGCCGAGTTGAAATTGTGAGAACAAGATATTTTGAAAGTTGATCATGGTGTTGACTCAATAGTGTTAGTAATTTATTTAGATTCTACTCCAATTTTTCATATCAGGCATGTGAAATCATATCTTATTTATTTACATCCAAGGCCATATCTTGCGCATCTATAATCCATTTTTTCAAAATATGCAAGTGTTGGAAAGTTGGTTGAGTCCTCTACATAGATCTTAGATTCATTTTTCTATATTTTAACTAGGTAATTGTTGTAGACGCCTAAAATTGTCCTATAACATTTTATTAATTTAATTTAATTAATATTCCTATGACATTATGGTTAATTTTATTAATTATATTTTTATATTCATCTACTTATTTAAATAAATTTATTTATTTAAATAAGTTCATTACATAGACTATTTAAATTTAATTTAAATATTATCCCTTCTAATGTGTTAAATATAATTTAACACATTTCCCTCCATAAATCCCCTTTTGAATAAATTTATATTTATTTAAAATCCTACACACTTCTAAAATTCTTCTAAGCCATGATTAATTTAAACTTAATCTAATCTTAACCTAGAAACCTACCCTACACCCATCACTTCACTCACTAAACCTACCTTTATTACTAACCTCTCACTAATCATGCTTAAAAAGTGATTCCTAATCTCATTAACTCCTAATTTGTTGCTCACAAATGTGTGAGAAACTCCTCCCAATGAAGCCACCAAACTTCCTTAAATTCTCTTACATTCTTGTCCCCCACTCCTTTCTCCCATGTTGCTCACACATGTGTGAGCAACCTTGGGCCCTTCAAACCTTAAATGCCCATCTTAACCCAAGTTGAGTTTTTCATGGTCATCCTCTTTAGCCTATATTTCTCCTTATGTGGCTCCTATGTGGATGTCACATAGGTGCCACCTCACTCAAGCCCTGAACCTTGCTCAATTTTTTCATAAATAGGAGCCTTGCCTCTTAAATTATCATCTCTCATATTTGGATTGTTATCATACTAGTTCTACTTTAGAAATTTTCATAAGTTCTTAGCATTTTAGTGTTGAATCTATATATTACATGTTAGGATAATGAAAAAACCATCTTAGCTTTTTAGATCTTGCATTTCATTGTAGTTCAATAGTTTGAACTTTATTTGTATTGCTTGGAATCTTGAGACTAGTTCCTCATACTAGCTCTTGAGGCTTTCATCATCCATTAGCTTGCATCTAGGATCACCCATTTCATTTGAAAGTAATCTAGTTGATATTGTGTTGGGATAGAATACCTATAAATATCTCTAAGAGAAAATTAACAAGGCATTGGGTGACCTTGTTTGGCTCATCAAAGGTTGTGGTGAAAGCTTTGTGTTTGCTTCAAGATTTTAAACATGTTTAATCTATTTTGATTATTTTCCCCTAACATTTTCATGTTTGATATTTTTCCACACAAGTAGGTTTTCAATGCATACATTTTTGCATGCACGGTGGGACTCACGTCCCTTAAAACATTTTCAAATTTTCAAAATATGTGACTTACGTGCCCAGATTCAGCATCAATGTCTCCACCTTCCGTAGAGGCATCTTTGTTTACCAATCCTCATCTACGTAGATGTTGATCTAAGTAGATGTCAATCTACGTGACCTTCAAACTATCATCTCCATCTGACAAGTTCACTAACTATTTTTAGGGTTTTAAAATTTTTAATGTGATTTTATCATTTATTGCATTTAGTTTTTTACAGTAGCCTAATTTTACAAAACTAGATGCTGCCAATTTTTTATAATCAAAGATTAGCTGAATTTTTCTTTTATAGATCAATGCCTTCACTCTGGAATCATCTTCTACATGAATCGACCTCTCCACTCTAAAATTTGTGTCTACACTCTTCAGGGTAAGTGTAGGTAAATCAACATGTGTTTATTAAACTCTATTTTTATGTCTTCTCTGGAAAACCTTCATCTATGCAGATCAACATCTGTGCAGATTGTCATTTTCATCTAAGAACTAGCATCTCTACCTAGTTATAGAAAACATTAATTTTTTTCTGATTTTTGTATTACTAATATGTTGGTCTTTTGCAGCGTTTTAGGCTTGAAGACATTAAAACTACCAATGATTTTTCATGCAAGTTCCATGGAGTAAATTGTTTTTTGGAAAAATAAACTTGTATGGATTAAACATAGCCTTGGAATGTATGTTTCTCTAAGCTCAATTTACCTCATCTCAATCTTGAATGCATAAGGGAATATCTAGATTCAAGACTAAAATGCTAAGAACACACATTTCTTACATGTTTTTTTCTCTTTGCTATGTGGAAAACAAATTAAACATGAATGTTTGACCATACTATTGTGTCTTTTTCTTAGGGAAATCACACTTAGTTTCTCTAATTAGGTTCAATTTGGAAAATGAACTCTTTTTGGTGTGTTTGAATAAGTGTTATCAACACTTCTTTTGAGCTATTTTTCATTAGATAGATCACTTAATTTACGTGATGCCAAGATTAAACTATAGCCATATCCTCTCCCCTTTCCTTCATGGAACTTGGGCGAAGATAAATCTTCACTTAATATAGCTTCTAAAAAGGCTTGTCTAGAGGGTGCATTTCCCCTTTAGAGGATGACCTCAAATTGGTAAATACCCTAGCCTATATAGAAATGAGACATTAAACAAAAACTTGTCTCAATCCCACCAAGTTCAAGCCTGGTGTGTGGATGATATTTCAGATTGGGAGAATAGTGCCTAAGGATCTGATGTTTTCCACTAGAGACTTAAGTGTCTCACACACATACAAATAGATTGGGGGGATGTCACAGATCTTACTAGTAACTGTTAATTAGTATCCTACCTGATACACCTCCAAATGGTGACTGATGAACTATAACTAATTGAATGTTTGAAGATGATAAGTTGATGATCACTGAGCTGTAAAAAGTAAATGCAAGACATTAAATCAGTTAATGTATTGTATTTTCATTGATGTCAACCTAATATGTTATGATTACTCATACACATATTTTCAAAACACTTGAAGATATAAAGAGACAAATTTTTTGTTGTCGGTAAAGGTATACACTGCGTGACAGGGTTACTCAAGAACAGTGAACCCCGAGTAGTTCACAGTGTTGCCTGATGGACAGACAACATTGATGAACAATGTTATCTGAGAGACACAATGGTACTCAAGATTACTAGTACCCGATATAGTGTTACCGAGAAAACTAAGAGTTGATGACCAAAAACAACGAGAGTTAGAAAACAACAAAACACTTAGCTGGCAAGAGCTATATTTAGAGTTAACTGATTGATTGCTTTATTTTCATCAACTAGTTGAACTCAGGATAAGAAGAATATTGAAAGCTATTTTTATTCACAGTTTTCAAGGAGAAATCTATGGAATAAAACTAAATTAAAGCTTTAAATATTAAAGCAATGCATGGAGAGATTTGTAGATCAAGAAGCAATCTATGTCACAAACAAGAAAGACAAGGAGATTAAATGGTGAAATCGTGTACGATGAAATCATGTCTATATAAAGAGACAAGTAATTCATTATGAAGAGAGGAATGTTGAATATAATTCTGGTGAAGATGTTGATCTCTAAGTTTTGTTTATCATTAGTGTCCCACACTTAGTCATTTATCTAGGCAATTTTAGCCAATCATCACTACGGCCGAGCTATCCGTCATAGTCATTGTTGAGCAGATAATAGTTGTCGAGTCACAAGATTGCCAAGTTTAGTCTATGTCGAGTGCTAGATTCTTTTTGTGTCAAGCAAGATAGTTTTGTTATGCATGTCGAGAATGACACAAATTTTGAGGTAAACTATTTTGGGCTGAGTTATCTAAGCATTTAATATTTTCAACAGGATAATTACACATTTAATTATTTGATCCCACTACGTGGCATGGAGCCAATCAAAAATTGGATTGTCCTAAGTAGCATATGCATTTGATCCTGATCTAATTTCCAGATCCATAAAGTATATTAAGATTTCTTCTTACCCTAATTGTAGAGTACTGTGAGAGAAGGTATATGCATACATGAGAGATGTGCAAAGGGTTGTTTTGAGAGAGGAAGGATAGATCTAGAAGAGTGAAAGTGCAGTGAGCAGCAGAGTAAAGATATATAAGATTATTAGATCAGAGAAGGTATTGAAAAGAGGAGATCTGTTATCATCATTAGATTGCAAATCAAAGGATCAGATCTTGAGACATTCTAACAAGTGTATCAGGTGAAAAATCTTAACAGAGTGGTTCTAACAGACCTTTCTAAATCTCTTAGCCGAGTGCTTACTTTGTTGTAAGTTCAAATCCTTTTACCAAGGTAGATTGTAATGATCTGTAGCTCTTAACTGGGCAGACCATTAACCAGGTAGAATAAAAATTGTGATCAAATTTTGTAGCCCTAACAGACACACTTTATTGCTGTAGTAGTGAAGATTTTTGTGGGTGTCATTCCCACCCCAGTTTTACCTTATTGGGTTTCTGGGTTACCAAATTATGTGTCTCGTGTTATTTATTTACTATCGTGGATGCTACTAGATGATAGATCAATTACATTTATGCATGATTGTGGATCAGTTTGTTTTAAGTGATAAAATTTTGAATATCTTATTCACCCCCCCTCTTAGTATCTTGCTTTCCCATATTGTATTTCCAATAATTGGTATCAGAGCTCAGTTCTCCTACAGAAGGTTTTAATCAGCTTGAGAGTACAAATCTTGAGATGGAGATTTATAAATTGGGCAAAGTCATTGAGAATAAAAAGATTGAAATTCAGCTAGCATTACATAAACTTGAGATAGCAAGACAGGAATTGAGAAATTCCTTGATATCTAGGAAAGATTTGGCCAAACAAATGAATGACACTCATTTTCAGGAAGAAGACACAAGTCTATTTCCGAATGGAAACTCTACATAGAGTGATGCAAAAATTTCAAATCTACTGGAAAGGAACAATACATTGTGTGAAGAAGTCAGAAACCTAAAAAGAGAACAAGAAATGCAAACACTAAGACTATGTGAAGTAGTGGAACAAAAGAAGAAAGCTGAAGATGACAAATCTATGGTTGAAGAAGACAAAAGAGAAATGACTATCAGACTTGATGAAAGGACACATGATGTACAAATGATGACAAATAATCAAGTTGACATAGTGAATCAACTGCTACTTGCAAATCAGGAGATCAGTAGGAAAGACATGGAAATTGTGAATCTGTGATCTGAGAACTATCAATTGAAAGATGAATTGAGATCTGAGAAAGAACTTAATGAAAGATTGAACAGACCCAATGAAGCTTTGACTCATTTTGAAAACCTGATGGTAGCATCAAGGAGATCTAAAGATTTTTTTGGATTAGGTTATATCAAACAATAGACATCTACTGAGAAAGGAGAATCATCTAATATAGGTGAAAAGAGGAATGCAAAGTCAAAGAACATCAAACCTATATGCCACCACTATGGAAAACCAGGACACACAGCAAACATCTACCAAAGCAAGAATGGTAAGTCCAATCCTAAACCTAAGTTCAATGGTTATTGCTTTAATTATAATAATTTTGGACATCAAGAACATGAATGTTGGGAAAAGGAAAATAATGCACCTCCCACACCTAGATTCAATGGGTATTGTTACAACTGTCAAAAAATTGGGCATAAAGCACAAGATTGTAGATCTAATGCTAAACAAAAATGGACATCAAAGACACAAGGAAAAGCACCAAGGAAAGGTAACACTTACAATTGGGATTACAACGCATGGCATAGTTGTCATTACTGTGGTGAGTATGGGCATGTTCCAGAAAACTGCATAAAGACACATTTCAAAGGAAAATCTAAGAGTTCGATGAATGGCAGCCTAGTTTGCTATAATTGTCTGAAAATTGGTCACACTAGGAAGGATTGCAAGACAAGGGTACCTACTCCTACTGTTGAAAAAATTAGAGCATAGATGAACCAGACATGGATAAGGAAAAAAAACTGAGAAGCAGCGAAGCTATTGAAGCCCAGGTCACCCAATCCAATGGATCAAGTGATCACACCATCACTAACTAGGAAAAAATGGTATGTAAGGAACTGTGTTTATATCTCATATATTTTATCAGTTCCTAACATATAAAGTGCAAAATTCCATATCTACATATGTTAAGATGCATCAAGACATATTTTTGAGACATGTACCTAGCAAAGTCAATATACACTATAGGTGTTGAGCAACAGTACTAATGTACACTAAGACCGAGCTCTCCAGTATGTGCTAAGCTGGTATGGGTTGCGACTGAGAGATAGACAAGTTTTGTGTGTCATCCAAGGACAGTTGTTTGGCACTCACTCAATGGATAGAACATTTATTTCAAACCTAACTTTTGACCTTTGGATCCTATAAAGGAATGAGCCATTCATTACTCATTTTCACCTTGCGATTGAGAATCTCACAGAGTGTTGGAGCATTTGCAAACTTGATTTCTGCAAAGATCTTTCGAAGACTACTACAACATGTTGTCGGTTATCCTGAGTAAAAGTTGTGAATTTTGACATCTACCAAGGTATTCTATTCATCATCTTTGAAAACCTATTTCTTTTGAAATCATGGTTGCTAGTTCTTCCACAGCAGCGAAAGGTATGGAGAAGGAGTTGCTAAAAGTTCAATTGGTAAGGAGCGACACCTCTGTGCCTCCTAATTTTTGAGCATTTCTTGAGATCACCATCCAGGGTGATCTGACTGGAGCCCTATCATCAATTCCACCTAAGGTCCTCATGATTCCTGATATTAGGTCATGTTATATATGCAAGATAAGTGAATTTGGAAATCACAGGCTAAGAGAATCTTACAGTAAATTGTGCAAGAACAGAGCCCTAAAAGTTGAACACAAGAATTTAGTCGAGAGAGGGTTAACTCGTGCCCTAGATTTTCTGAGGGATTTTAGAATGGAATGGATCAAGATTTTTCTTAGTCGTGTACATGAAATGAACATATGGCTGGAAAATGGACCAGTTAAGATTACAAAGGAAATCATCCATCACGTAACTAGTTATCCAATTGTTAATGGGAAGAAAACCATGAGATGTTAGAGTAAGGAAAACATAGAAGAATTCACTAGAGCCATTTGGAATAAAAGAGGAATGATGATCTCTACTATTATAGATTTGGAACTTGATTTTATAGTTAGGTTTATTGCTCATAACTTTTATCAGTCGAGTTGACTGGATAGTGTCCCATGCATTGCAGTCAACCAAGCTTGGAAGATTGTGAAGAAGGATCATACTTATGACCTTGCCAAGCTTCAACTGATGTATCTAGATGAGAACCTTTCTTCAATCCGAAAGGAAAATAATTCAATGTGTAAGTTTGGATCTCTGCTCATTTGTATATTTTTCTATATACATAATACATTTCCTACTTTTGGGAACATAGTGTGGAAAATGGATAGACCTATTACACAGAAAATCAATGCATTTATTCAGAAATTACGTGATAATTTTGACAATATGATGAGAACATATTTTTTCTAATTTAAGAAAAAGATGAGATTGAGGAGAAAAATTCCCAGATCACTAGTTGAGAAACACTATGAGGATATATATTTTCTAGTAGAAATAGATTTTACTTATGTTTAGGCTGTAGTACCAAGGGTATCATGGCTAAGGTGATTACCTTATGAAGTGAACATTGATGAGACATCTGCAGCTATAATAGCTCTATTAGTAGAAGAGATTGATGGTGCAACCAAACATTTTGGAATATATGAAGAAGCTAAGTCCAAAATCTCTATGAATTTGAAGGCTAGCACTATGGAAAGGAAAAGGGAAAAAGATTGTCAAAAATATGAAGAAGATGGTTGGAATTGAGACTGATGAAGAAATAGAGGATGCATCTTTGGGTTTATCAATAGGACATGGAGAAGATATGTCTAGTGGAGAAGACGAGAGTGAAACTGAAGAGGATATCAATGTGAAAGGAAAAGGGAAGTAGCCAGTGGTTGCCAAGGCAACTAAAGCAAGCAAAGCCAAACCTAAGGCTATCCCTCCTATTGCTAATCAGCCTAGGACTAGGGCATCAACTATTTCATCTTAATCTAAGTCAACAAAAGTATATACAAAGAAAAATTCTGGAGAGAGCAGTTTAGGGAAGAGAAAACAAGTTGAAACAAAGGCAGTGTCGAGCAAGCTTAAGAAGAGACCGAGGAGAAAACTAATCTTGGAATTTTAAGATGATGAGGAGAAGATAGCTATAGATGAACCTAGAAACATACCTGCAGCATCACATAAACCAATGACCAATATTGATGAGGTATGAAATAATATTAGAAGTACATCTGGTTTAGCAGGATTTAAATTTATCAAGTATGAGAAGCAAAGCATAGAAAAAAAAAGCATAAGATTTAGGAAGCACTATTAGATATGATGTGTACATTAAGGATGACACCTGTAGAGATAGGAAAATTTGTTCCTATAGAGCTTTATGATGTTTTATCACAAAAGTGGCAGTATGCTTTGATGACCAAAAGACAGATAAGGGAAGGAACACTAGCTAAGGTCATTTCTGATTTAACCAAGAAATAGATAGCCAAGTTTATTGAGCAATATCAAAGGAAGTTTATTCCTAAAAAAAGAGCCTATGCAATATTGAAAAATGATGTTGAAGGTGTAGTACAATAGAGCACCAAAATATGGAAGGAAACTTTTGGGTTAATCACTAAGAAGGCCGATAAGAAAGGTGAAGGAACCTCAGAGCCGAAGGAAATGGAAGACCAAATTTCTACTGATCAAGCATATACTAGGACAGAAACACAAGAGGAAATAGGTGATGGGAAAACTGTAGATTTGACAATGGATAGTCCCATTGACACTACACTTGGAGATAACAACAATGTAGATGCTGAGGATCAAAATGAGCTGGCAGACACGAGTATACAATTGCCCATTTGGGTAACTGAGGTTGAGTCAGAAAAAGAAGGAGAAAAGGAGGTAATCAATACTAATCCACCTATTTTAGAAGTTGTACAAATATTTTTAGAGATTGTATATAAGATGAAAGAAATTTCAAATAAGCCTACAGAACAAGAGGCTATACAAGTGTTGGTGGATCTACCATTCTCTGTATCATCTACTCCCACTGGACCCAAAATGGGTAGTATACCTGATCTATAGGAAATATTGACTCAGATGAAGGTAGCAACTAAAATTAATACTAAAAAAGGAAAGATATCACAGAACCTGAGCTGAGTATCATCTCACCAGAGCTCAAGAAGAGGAAGCTAAACAAGAAAAAATCACCAAGCTTAAATGTCACATTGGATGAAGTTATTGTGATTCCTAAATCGGATCCTGAGAGTTTGACATATGAGAAGATTCATACCCTTCAAGACCTATAGAAGAGGAAGAAGAGACAAGAGGAAATGAAGAGAGAACAAAAGCAGAAGCAAGTTCTGCATGACATAAAGGATATTTTTGTTAAAGCTTTTGAAGCAAGCACCAATACTAGAATAGTTAGTTCACATAGTGCAGAAAGTTACTGATGAGAATATTGAGGCAAATGTCAAATTGTTGCAATGGTCTGAGAGAAGATTTGAGAACAAAGTCTTGAGAAGATATTTGGAGAGATTGCCACCAAATAGGTAGAACTTTCTCCTCTTGTTGAGATTCTTGAGGAAGTTGCAAATAATGTTTTTTTGTTGTACAAAAGATTATGCGATGTAATGTTATTTATAAAGGATAATCAATAGCTTATTGATAAGTTTCATTTAGATATGAAGTCAACAACAAGTTCATTGAGCACAGATACTAGTTCTAGATCCATACATTTTGATAGGTTGACTCATGCACAGAGGAGATTATCCAAGCTTATGGTTGAAGATGGCTGAATCAGGGCCAAATTAATAACAATTCAGGCTAATTTGATACCTCATATGGAGATTATTCAAAATGAACTAACAGCTGCATGAGAATTGGTCAAGAGAGATTCTCATCTCTCTACTATAGATAGTTTGGTAAGTCTAGCTGTCGAGCTAGAAGTTAAGTTGGAGGTTATAAAGTTTGTTAAGGATAGTTGGGATACATCATTTGCATTGATATTACAGCTTCATAAACCATTTTGGACAAATAAAACTTAACCCCTATAGCTATCAGTGAAAAAAACAAGGGGGAAACATGACAAGAAATAGGAAAAGATGTGCAGAACCAGGTATAAATATCTTTGTTGAAGGCATGTATATTATGTAGATAGTATATGAAGTATGAAGTATAATCTAAGTGGGAGTACATTGTGTACTTAGGAAAATTTTGTGAATGTAAATGATAAGTGTTTTTTCCACTAATATCAAAGGGGGAGATTTTTGATCTCTAATTTTTGTTGATCATTAGTGTCCCACACTTAGTCATTTATCTAGGCAGTTTTAGCCGGTCATCACTATGACTGAGCTATCTGGTATAGGCTAAGCTATCTGGCATAGTCATTACTGAGTAGATAATAGTTGTCAAGTCACACGGTTTCCAATTTTAGTCCATGTCGAGTGCCAAAGTATTTTTGTGCCGAGCAAGACATTTTTGTTATGTATGTCAGGAATGACACAAATTTCAAGGTAAACTATTTTGGGTTGACTTATCTAAGCATTTAATCTTTTCAACAGGATAATTACACATTTAATTATTTGATCCCACTATGTGGCATGGAGACAATCATAAATTGGATTTTCCTCAGCAGTATAAGCATTTGATCCTGATCATTGATCTAGATCTAATTGCCAGATCCAGAAAGTATATTAAGATTTCTTCTTACCCTAATTGTAGAGTACTATGAGAGAAGGTATATGCGTACATGAGAGATGTGCAAAGGGTTGTTTTGAGAGAGGAAGAATAGATCTAGCAGAGTGAAAGTGCAGTGAGTAGCAGAGTAAAGATATATCAGATTATTAGATCAGAGAAGGTATTGAAAAGAGGAGATCCGTTATCAGCATCAGAGTGAAAATCAAAGGATCAGATCTTGAGACATTCTAACAAGTCTATTAGGTGAAATCTCTTAACAGAGTGGTTTTAACAGACCTTTCTAAATCTCTTAGCCGAGTGCTTACTTTGTTGTAAGTTCAAATCCTTTTACAAGGTAGATTGTAATGATTTGTAGCTCTTAACCGGGAAAACCTTTAACCAGGTATATTACAAATTGTGATCAAATTTTGTAGCCCTAACAGGAACACTTTATTGCTGCAGTAGTGAAGATTTTTGTGGGTGTCATCCCCACCCAAATTTTACCTCATTGGGTTTCTGGGTTATCAAATTTTGTTTCTTGTGTTTTTTATTTACTGTCATGGATGCTACTAGATGATAGGATCAATTACATTTATGCATGATTATGGATCAATTTGTTTTAAGTGATAAAAAGTTGAAGATTTGATTCACCCCCTCTCCCCTCTTAGTATCCTGCTTTCCCATATTGTATTTCCAATAGAAGATAGAATTCTTCATGTAGATCTGATCATACAGGCTGAGAAACAGAGGCAAAAAATTATGCAGACATCAAGCAACAGAGAAGCAAGAGAATTCACCGAGCAAAAAGAAGAAAGAAGGGGAGAAAGGGAATTGAAGAGAAAATTGATCAAAGATCTATTATGGACTAACAATAGATCTGAAAATCTTCAAAGTAAAGTTGTATTATTGAACATATCATTTACTATTTCAATTTAACCATTGATTCAGAAAATCTCTTGACCGAGTGGGATTTAACCATCCTTATTGTATTGAGATACTCAAGAGCATAAAATGTTTTTCATGTTGACATCATAGTGAATGCTAGTTCAAATGAAAAAGTGTTATTTTTAAATCCTCTAAAAATGTTGCACTTAACAGTGTGTTTGTAACCTTTAACATGGATGGCTCTTCACCGAGCTCACTTCAGAAGAGTGAAAATTTTGGGTTACCGGTTCCAAGTGGTTTTTCCCTTAACAAGGTTTCCAAGTCAAAAATCCATGTGTGAAATGTGTATATGGTTTATTACTTTGATTTTTTTCTTTACAGATTACTAAAATAGGATTGGTCAATAAACACTATGTTTAATTGTTGCTACTCGATAAAAGATAAGAAAAAGATAAATAGTATATTCACCAAGAAGTATGTATATTGGTTATAATTACATAAGCCGTACATCTTGTAGGACTAAAAGATAACTGAAGGTATTATATTTCTGATATAAGTTTTGGTTGGATTATTGGAATTAGTTTTGAGGCCACTAATTCACCCCCCCCCCCCCTCTTANATTAGTTTTGAGGCCACTAATTCCCCCCCCCCCCCCCTCTTAGTTATTCTAACAATTGGTATCAAAGCTTTGGTGCTTGGAAGAGAGTTTAAAGACTCAAGATAAAGATCACAAGATGAGTGAAAGGAATGTGTCTAAGTTGAACAAAGACAACTTTGCATCATGGAAAAGAAGGATAAGACTCCATCTATCATGTATTGGAAATGATGTCACCTAATACTTGGATACTAAATATGATACACTGATAAGACCTCTAATTATTGATCAATTGAGAGACAAACATGAACACAATTCTATGATGTTGGAACTTTCTTCATCACTATCTAATGCTTAATTTGAAGATGTCAAATCATGCACCACTGCAAAGAAAATGTGGGAAAAACTCAAGATAGTACATGGAGGAGATACAAATGTGGTGAGAGCTAAAGCTAAAAGCCTAAGAGGAAAGTTTGATGATCTAAGAATGAAAGAGGGAGAGAACATCACTCAGTACATTAGCAGAATCAAATAAGTTTCAATTCTATCTGAGGAGTAGGAGGTGTACTTGAGGAAGAAACAATGGTAAGTTAAATTCTGAGAACCTTACTGCCTGTTTATGCTATTAGAGTATGTACAATTCAAGAAATGAGAGTAGTAGAAAATAACAATGTTTCTCTTGATAGTTTGATTGGTAGACTTATTTCATTTGAGATAAATAACTTTGACAACAATGTCTTACCAACTATTGAGTCTGCATTCAAATCTTCTCTGAAAATAAGTAAATCAAGTCATAAACACACTATGAGAAATGATAGTGAAAGTGATAATGATGAACAAGAACTTGATGAAATTGAAGCACTAATGGATAGAAGATTGCCAAGAGGCAAAGGTAGATACAAAGGTAAATTTCCATTGGTATGTTTTAACTGCAAAGAAATTGGACACTTTTCTGCTAGATGCCCTAACAAGAGAAAGGATGAAATAAAAAATAGCAAATCTTATGAAAATAAGTTTGACAGAAGTGATGACCGAGACTGCAGAAGAAATCGACACTCTAACAGAAGAGATAACTGAGACTACAAGGACAAAGGAAATAAGTCTTGTTACCTGGTTGAGAACAAAGCTGAAAATACTGGCACTGAGTCTGATGAAGATATTGAGATAGTATTTTTTTCTATGAAGGATGATTCAGATGAACAAGAAAGGTATGTTGAAGCTGCACTCATATCTAAAGTTATAAAAAATGATGTCTACATTATTGATAGTGGTTGTACTCACCACATGACTAGAGATAAGGAAAATTTTGAAACTTTTGAATATTATAATGGTGGATCAGTCAGGATGGGTAATGACTCACCTTGTCTAGTTGAAGGAAAAGGAACCATTATGTTGAATAATGTGATCAGATGTGAAAATTCATATTGGGTGAAAGGACTTAACTATAATCTATTGAGTGTTTCACAGCTGAATAACACAAGACATCGAGTTGCATTTGAGAACAAAAAGGAAAAAATCTATAATGGAATAGGAAGGTTGATCGATACTGGTGAAAAAACAAAAGGTAACCTATTATATCTTGGTGATATTAAGACCACTTTTTTATTGGCTAGAAATGAAGATGTTTGGTTGTGGCATAAAAGGTTGTCATGTGAATTTTGACATGGTTAGGTTAAGCAAGAAGAGAAAGGTAAGAGGCTTACCGAGCATGTCAAAGCTCGACCATGTCATGTGCAAGAATTGTCAAAAAGGAAAAATGACAAAGTCTAGTTTCAAGAGAAAAACCTACACATCTAATGCTATTATGGGATTAGTCCATACTGACTTATGTGGACCAATGAGAACAAAGAGATATTATGGTGATAGATACTTCATTCTATTTGTTGATGAATATTCTAGGATGATGACTATCATGTTCCTAAAAGAGAAATCAGAAGCATTTTAAGATGTTCAAATGGTATAAAGCTATACTTGAAAAGTAAAGTGTAAAAGAACTGAAATGTCTAAGATCAAATAGAGGAGGAGAATTTATTTCTGATGAATTCACTAACTTTTGTAATGAGCATGGAATTACAAGACAGGTTTCTGCACTGAGAACACCATAGCAAAATGGGATTGTTGAAAGGAGGAATAGATCAATTGTTGATTGTGCCAAAACACTTATGATTGAAAAAGGCATCACACAAACATTCTGGAGAGAAGTTGTAAGTACTGTTGTATATACACTACATTGAGTTCAATTGAAGAAATACACTAATAAGACACCTTATGAGCTATGGTATGGATACACACCAAATATGAGTTATTTTAGAATTTTTGGAAGTCAATTTTATATATTGAAAGATAATAGAAATGCGACACTTGACTCTAAAAGTGATGAAGGAATATTTCTAGGATATTCTACCTAAATCAAATCTTATAAATGTAATCTTCTAACAAAATCATTGAAAGTGCGTTAAAGTGGGTAAATTTGCTAAGAAAAATGATGAGGAAAGCATAAAGGAACCAGAAGATTACAATAGATTTATCTACAGTGAAGAAAATGACACTGCCCGAGAAATGGGGTATTGCTATCGAGCGACAAAATAATGCAACCAAGCAACAGGCTGCACACACCAAGAATCAGGAAAATGCTCACAATGTTGAACCGAGTGATGATGAAGATCAAAATGAAGGTCAAATGATTATCAAAATGAGGAACACATATTTGAACCTATACTTGCTAAGTATGTTGGAAGACACCATCTACAAGACCAAATCATTGGAGACAAAAGAGTTGGAATGAGAATAAGAAGTAAGTCACTGAACATTAGATGTTTGATTGTGATTTTGAGCCTAAATCTGTTAATGCTACACTTGAGAATCAAGAATGGGTTAGTACTATGTGTGTGTATTTGGGTACCTGTCAGATCAACACAAACACTTCAATAAATCATTATATTAGCAACATGGGGTTAGTGAAAAATATGAAAAGCATGGGAAACCCGCTAAAATCGATCTATTGCCTTCT
>MU226068.1:6977859-7030342 GCA_018584345.1 Thuja plicata | reverse complement strand
TATGGTTGTGTCTTGGACACTTGGCTTTTGGTTTTAGTATATGGTTTGCGTTGGTGTTTTTGATATCTTATGCATGTTCCTTTATCTTTGGATGATGTACCTTGTATGATCTTGGATTTTTAGTTGTTTTTATCTTTCCATCCTTGTGCTTTTTCTTTAGTCTTTCTCGTTGTGATCAGAAAGCTTCTAGGATCTTCCTATGTGTTTCTTTATGATGGCTTGTATACCTTTGATTGTCTTCATGTTGTATACCCATGTGAGTGGGCCTATTATTATCTTCTTAGCATGGTGGGAGTGGACCTTTGGTTCTACGCGGTTGGGTGGTAGTGATTCTTATTACCATTGAGATCCAACGCTTCTTCTTCTTGCTTGGATGATCCTTGTTGTAATTGTATCTTTTGATTCTTTTGGAGACTGGTTTAGTTTCATGAGATGTATATTTGTAACCATATGTGTTTATTGGTTGACATCCTTTGGAGGATGTATTGTGTTGTACTCAGCATGTTTATTTAGGAGGTTTTGATCTTATCATATCAATTGTGATCTTTTATTAGAGTGATTACTACATACCCTGTGGCATGTGCAGAGGATGTGAGTTATGAGATGCATATTATTGGATTCATTTGATGTATCTTTTGCGTTAGCTCTTTATAGTTTTTATTCATAGATTATCTTGCTTAAGTGATTCTAAGTCAAGTAACCCTCGAGGATTGTTATCTATGTGTGAGTTTTTCTTATGTGTATGTCGTGTATCGCATTGCATTGCTTTCGCATTGTTATCATTATTGTTTGTAAACTTTTAAAAAAAAATATCCTGTTAACTCAGTGTCAAGTTTAGGTTAGTTCTCCTGGATTCCCTGGCGGGGCATTACATAAGTAGAAAGCAAGGATGCATATCTCAATCAACTGCAGAAGCAGAATATGTGGTTGTTTCTTCAAATTTCTCTAACATTGCATGGATAAAACAATTGTTGAAAGGTGTGTGTGTGTGTGTGTGTGTGTGTGTGTATATATATATATATATATATATATATATATATCTATATATGTATATATGTATATATGTATATATATATGTATATATATATATATATGTATATATATATATATGGAAATTCTTGAACCAATAATTATCTATTATGATAATACAAGTGTTATCAACATTTCAAAGAACGCTATGATGCATGCTAAGACAAAGAACATAGCTATTAAGTATCATTACTTAAGGGAAAAAGTACAAGATGAAGAAGTGATATTAGAATATGTATAATCCAAAGAACAATTAGTAGACATATTCACAAAGCCATTGCCAAAAGATACATTTGATTACCTAAGGAAGAGACTAGGGGTTTGACCCTTGTCTATTGATCACTAAGCTGACTAGGAGGATGCATCAACCTACACATTATTAGAATATAAATTATGTTGATGCAAGAAAATATATGGACTAAAAATGACACATCAGTACAAGAAGGTACCTATCTGAACCACACACCAGAGATATTGTTGGCTACTACAGAGTTGTATTGCTGATGGATAGAAGATTCATTGTATTTTTTTGGCATTGTTGTCAAAGGGAGAGAGATATCCAATAATGAAATATCATATCATGATCATACAAAGGGAGAGATATTAAATGAAATATTCATTAGGGAGAATAACATTAGTCAAAGGGAGAGAAAAGATCAGAAAAAGAAGTTTCTACAAAGGGAGAGAAAGATCCAAGAAAGATTCAAAGAAACAACCATCCACCCAAGGGAGAGAATTGGAGAAAAGTTAACACTGCATATCTATCCAAAAAAGGGAGAAGATATTCTACAACAAAGGGAGAGATAGAAGTAGAAGATAGAATTTCAACACCTATCCATTGAAGGGAATGAAGAAAAACACTCTGCAAGAATCAAATCTAAGCTAGAAGAGCTTACCGAGAGTCAGATATTTGAATTGGTTATAGAACAATAAGTTTGGTATGTTATGGCATGTTTTAAATTATATATTTCATATTGTGTTGATAGTATTTTCCATCAATTCCAAAGGGGGAGATTTATGAACTATAACTTATTGAATGCTTGAAGATGATAAGTTGATGATCGTCGAGCTGCAAAAAGTAAATGCAAGACATTAAATCAGTTAATGTATTGTATTTTCATTGATGTAAACCTAATATGTTATTATTACTCATAAACATATTGTCATAACACTTGAAGATCTAAAGAGAAAAAAAAAAAATTTCGGTAAAGGTATACACCAAGTGACAGGTTTACCCAAGAATTGTGAACCCCTAGTAGTTCACAGTGTTGCTTGAAAAATAGACAACATCGACGGACAGTGTTACCTGAGAGACATAATGATACTTGAGATCATTAGTACCCAAGCAAGTCTTACCGAGAAAACTAAGAGTTGATGACCTAAATCAACTAGAGTTAGAAAATGACAAAACACTTAGCTGGCAGGAGCTATATTTAGAGTTAGCTGATTGATTGCTTTATGTTCATCAACTAGTTGAACTCGGGATAAGAAGAAGATTTAAAGGTTGTTTTATTCACAATTTTCAAGGAGAAATCTATAAAATAAAACTAAAGCAAATATTTAAATATTAAAGCAATGCATGGTGATACTTACGGATTAAGAAGCAATCTACATCAAGAACAAGAAAGACAAGGACATTGAATAATGAAATCATGTCTATATAAAAAGACAATTAATTCATTATGAAGAGATGAATTCTAAATATAATTCTGGTGAAGATAGAAGTCTTCATGCAGATCTAATCATGCAGGCTAAGTGTGTATATGGAATCCTTCAATCTGTTGGGAGCAAGCTCAAACATGCAAACATTAGCTGGTTAGCATATATCATGACAAGAAAAGCATGTAAGAGATAAAACTAACAACAAAGAAACCAAATAACATCAGATTAAGCTAAAAATGAGTAAATAACATTTTTCACCCTAATCTACTCATTTTGATTTGCTTATTTTGGATTATATGTGGGTGTGCTCTCTCAAAACACACAATTGTTATAGATCCCAATGCAAGAAATGCAATAAAAACTAGAGACAAGAAGAAAGATTCAAGAACTAGTTATGAAGAACTAGTCTCAAAATCCTCTTCAAAATGATAATGTGAACCTAATGCAAGTGAGGATGATATGAAAGTATTATTAAAAACTATGATTCATTTACCAAATTAAGATCCTAACATGTGATTTCTAAGTGATTTAAGAATAAACTAGAAGCATATGAAGACATGAAATCTAGAACTATGAACTTTCTAAATGTAAAATAGCATGATAACAATGCAATTTGAGAGATGAAAATATGAGAGGAGAAGGCCTCTATTTATAGGATTTTTAGAGGGAATGAGAGGCTTGGATGAAGTGGCATCTATGTGGCATCCACATAAGAGCCACATAGGAGACACATGGCTTTGAAAAGATGGCCAATTTTAAGTCAAAATTGGCATTAAATTGAGTGGCTCAATATTTCAAAAAGGGGGGACAAGGTTGTAAGAAAGAATTTAAGAAGAATGGGTACCCATTTTGAAAATAATTTTCCCATGTGGGTGTGCATCCCATTAACCTTAAAAAGGTTAGGAATCACCCATTTAAGCATGATCAAAGGGCAGTTAAATGTGGAAACACATTTAGGATATGAGGTGATGGGAGTAGGGTAGGAATAGGGTAGGCTGTAGAGTAGGCTGTAGGGTAGGATTAATAGGTTCCTAGCTAGGGTTTAGATTTTAATTCAAATTAAATTTGAATAGATCACAACTTAGAAGAATTAAGAAAATGGAGGATTTTAATAAATATAAATTTGTTAAAAGGGGATTTTGTGGAGGTAAATGTATTTGAATAAAATACACTTGAATAGTGTTTAAACTATTGATAAATGAAACTATTTAATTGATTTGAATTAAATAGTTAGAGGAATAGGAAGGAAATTAATATTAATAATAATATTAATATTTCTGGATGTCTACACTAAGAAACAGAGGCAAGAAATTTTGTAGACACCGAGCAACAGAGAAGCAAGAGCATTCATCGAGCACAAAAAAGAAAGAAGGGGAGAAAAGGAATTGAAGAGAACATTGATCAGAGAGGTATTATGGACTAACAATAGATCTGAAAAATATGCAAAGTAAAGTTGTATTATTGAACAAATCATTTACTATTTTAGTTTAACCATTGATTCAGAAAATCTCTTAACTGAGTGGGATTTAACCATCCTTATTGTATTGAGATACTCAAGAGTATCAAAAAAATTTCATGTTGATAGCATATTGAATGCTAGGTCAAATGACAAACTTTTAGTTTTAAGTCCTCTAACAAGGTCGCACTTAACATTGTGTTTGTAACCTTTAACAGGGTTGGCTCTTCACCGAGCTCACTTCAGAAGAGTGAAAAATTTGGGTTACCAGTCCCAAGTGGTTTTTCCCTTAACAGGGTTTCCACGTTAAAAATCCATGTGTCAAATGTGTATATGGTTCATTACTTTGATGTTTCTCTTTACACATTACTAAAACAGGATTGATCGGTAAACACTAAGTTTAATTGCTGCTACTCGGTAAAAGCTAAGAAAAAGATAAACAGTAGAATCACCGAGAAGAATATATATTGGTTAGAATTACATAAGGCATACAACTTGTAGGACTAAAATATAATTGAAGGTTTTATATTTCTGATATAGTTTTTGGTTGGATTATTGGAATTATTTTTGAGGTCGCTGAATCACCCCCCCCCTCTCAGTTATTCTAATAGCTAATTCCTTAATTTATCTACTCTTTGCAATATATTAATTGTGTTAAACCACATAAAAATATAAGTGATTTGAAAGAGTCACTCGAACATACACACTTCAAAATTCTCAAATTTACACCAGTTTCCAAATATCACAAGTGCGTGTCTCTTGCAAGGGTGCTTTGTCCCTTGCAGGACTATTTTTAGACATATGTTTATAAATTTTTAATTTTCCTATTTGAATCAAGGTACAATTAGCATAGCAAATGCCTTTGATGTATGATTGAAATTAGTTCTTTCCATTGAACAAATAAAATCAAATCAGTCAACAACCAATCTAATTCAGTCAAAAATTGAAATTTTCATCTATTATCCCAATCGTCATATTTGACCTGTAATCCCCATCTTTGCAGATTAATGTATGCATCTGGGAATCATAATCTTTTCCTTAAAATAGTGAGCTTCAAATTTCTGTCAAAATTTCACATTTCTAGTCTTCTAGAGGTTCCTAAAACCTATTTTCTAACTTTTTCAATTTGAACCTCAAAAATTCATTCTCTCTCGGCTATGTCTGATTCCAAAAAGCACAAGAAGGTCAGGATTTGATTACCCCTTGTCTATAGAGATAATAATACTGGTGATCAAACCATTAGGAAGCAACAACATGTCATGCGAGAAACCCAAGTTTGTGCTGAGCAAGTTGAAACATATGAAATGATGGTGTTTAACAACAAGGACACCAATTTCATTGCTAAATTCCAATTGAACCAAGATTTCATTGCACCTATTAGAGAGACCTACAATGAGAAAAAATAGACCTTTCCATCACCTCATCAATCTTCCATCATTACTTTCATTCCAAATGTTTCCACTTTTGACTTAAGAGCATCATCATTCTTTTGGTCTGAATCTTGATCAAATCCAAATCAATCAATTCTTCACACCTTAATAAAAGATCCCATAAATAATTAGGTTTGAATATTTTATCAAGTGTTATTGAGAAACCTATCTTTATCAATCATGGTTGAATTGTGTTTCTTGAGAACATGGTCCATCTTGAGTGATAGATTTTATCTAATCAATGTCCTATTTTGCTTGAGATCATCAATCTATCTCCAAGTAGAAGAAAGACATCATCAGAATAATCCAATCTTTTTTCTCAACAAGATCTAATTTCACTAAGGTTATCCAAAACCTTCCTCATTCTGATCAAATCAAATTGAGGCCTTATCCTCACCCATCCAATCATCAAATCGATCATCCTCGAGGCCTTTCCCTCATAATCAAACAAGTCCAAACATTTTCTCTTTGGCCTAAGTTCATCCTTCATCCATAAACAAATATTTCATCAACTCATTTCTAATAATTTTTCTTTCATCTCTCATCTTTCAAGGGTCACCATTGTATGGTTGTTAATTGATCACAAGATAAAAACATGAGGCGCACTCAAGAAAATACCAACCAAGATGATGAGAATATTTTTTCTCATCAGTTATTTTAGGGAAATACAATACAATTTGAGAACATCACTAATGCCCCTAAAGAAACTGAATTGGTGGATCAAGATAAAATAACCACCTAGGTGAATGACTTCCTTAGTGATCCATACAATTTAGAGATGGTTGAAAATACTATTATCCAAAATAGTGGGGAAATCTTCATGAACCTTATCACGAATGGTGTCAAAGTACCCATTGATTTTGATGAGTATCTCCTTGTCAATAATATCATCAGGGCTACAGCCACTGTAAACATGGCCACAGCCTCAACCACCCATACAACATCATCACAAGATATAGATAAGGCCACTTCTAGTGGAACTTCTACATAATTTCCTACATCAACCTCGCAACCCATATTTCAGTTAATGGGAGAACAACTTCAAAAAATCCTTAGTTTTTTACCCAACACAACCTCTCATAATAGCACCCATACCATAATGAGCACATATAATATTTTTGGTGCTAGTGTTTTAAACATAGGCCAAACATCAATCCCCCAATCCATGCATCAAGTCTCATCATCACCCTTCACATTCTCTTCCTCTTCCATGAAGACATCCACTCAACAAACATCCCAAGCTTATCATTACACCCCTCATCCCACAGTTGGAATGACATCAATGGGATTTCAAGCCTCACAATTGAGAGGAGGACAATGTTTTGGACCACAATTCACATCTCATAAGCTCTTGATCTAGCTCAACAAGTCAATGATATTAAGAGCCTTGTGCATAGTATGTAAAACATAGGGAATAAATAATTCTCTTTTGATGAAATGTGGTCTTACCCATTTGACAAGTCAATCACCATGAAACCATTTCCCTCAAACTTTGAGATCCCTAAATTTGATAAATACAAGGGGGAAACATGTCTGGTATGCCAAGAGGTCTCCTATAACAATAATTATCTAGAGACTCTTCACTAGGAGGCTTGGAGTCACTGCTATTGAGTGGTTCATGGACCTTCCTTATGGGTCCATATATAGCATCTCTTACCTCACATAAAATTTTTTGGCACAATATTATATCAAACATCAAGCATCTTTAAGTGACTTTTGCAAAACCAAGAAGAGGAATTGATAAACCTTTGTCAATTTTCTACAAAGGTGGAGACATCTTGCAAATCAGATGCCTTGGGAGATACCTGAACGTCACTCGATCAACATCTTCAGGAGAAATTTGGTATTTGAAATGTCATTCTAGATGAAAATGGCTTCACCTGACACTTTTGAGTCTCTTTTTAAGAAAGGGAAAAACATTGATAATGGACTCATGCAAAAGGGTGCCATTAAACATTATACCCCTTCTAACAATGACAAACCTAAATTTTAGACCAAAAAAAAGGAGTTTACAATGGTGGACTGACTGATTCCAAACATGTTCAAAATGTCCAAGCATCTAATTAAGGAAATCAAAATAATCATAACCACAACAACCAGAACAATTCGTCATAGAAGCAATAATCACAACAACAACCTCACAATCAATCTTATTTGTTTCATCGCAACAACAACAACAACAATAATGAAAACAAAAAAAATATCAACAATAATAATTCCAACACACAAAAACATCGAACATACACTTCTCTTTCAAAACCTCTTGATGCCATCTTTAATAAGTTTACTGATCAGAACCTAATGTTGTTTCCAAACACTAGACCTTACGACAAGAATTAACGGAAGCCTACTTGGTATAAGGATAATGTGTACTGTAATTATCATCACATCAAAGGTCATGACACCAATAAATGTATGAAGTTGAAAAAATTTATACATGACCTTATTGACAATGGAAAGATCAAAGTTGAGGGACAAACACCATCATCATCAAATTATCAACTTAAGATCTACAGTACTCTCTTCCCCAAGCATGATCAAAACAATGCCTCATCCTCAAAGATTGTTCCTTATGACTACTCTACTAACAACATCATCAGTTTCAACTCATTGTGTTGTAATGTTGAGGAGAATAACATCTTTAGCTTTGATTCCTTATGTGACCACATTGAATAATTTGAAAACCATGTATACACCCTCAAGCTTAAGGGTTCAAATCATAATGCAACCACTCACAAAGCTAGATTCATTATCCAGGTCATTGCCCCGCCAGCCACTCCATCTACTTCCACAAGAAATACTTCATGGTATGACATTTTATCACAACTTGGGAATAATCCCACAATGATATCCATCCTGCAGTTGCTTTTCACTTCTTTTGTCCATAAAGAAATCCTTGAGAAATCTCTCTTGAGTCCCATGTTCTCGACAACATCAATACATCATAGTTCCAAGCCATGATTGGGAACCTAGTCGTGCAATAACACCTTATTTTTACTAATAAATATTTTTGTGGTCCTTACCCACATCACAATACTCCCTTACACATTGAGGCCCTCATCCACCATCACAAAATAAAAATGGTCCTTATAGATGGTGGATCCAATTTGAATCTTTATACCTTGAAAATGATAAGACAACTAGGACTCTCTCAAGATCTCCTCAATGTTTCAAAGAGAATAAATATCAAGGCCTATGATGATAGAGAAAAGGAATTTAAGAGATTGATCACATAATCTCTTCAAGTGGGTACTGCATTGATTGAAACTACTTGTCAATTCCTAGATCTTGACTTACCCTATAATATGTTCCTTGGAAGGCCATGGATACATACTATTTCAGGTGTATCTACCATGCTACATCAATTCTTGGAGTTATTTCATAATTCCAATAATTCACCATCCGAGGAGATCTCGAGCCCTTCCAATACTGTAATTAACTGGAAGGAAAACAAACCTACTTATATTTGTTAAATGAGTTTGTCAGATCTGCTACAAAAGAGGAGCCTACCTAACCCTCTAATAATAGAAATTCCACTAAATAAACTGGCAAACCATCAACCAATGAGGCCTCCACATCTAAATCCCCCAATGGAAAAGAGAATTTCACTGAGCAAAATATCCTCAAATCTGAGAAGAAAGTCAAATTCATTAACCAAGGAATGGGATAATACAAGTTGACAACTCCCTCTATCCCCAAAATCCCATGGTAGACCTTCCCAACTCTTTCCTAAGAAAAAAAAAGGTATAGTGGAATGCAAGAAAACCAATTTTGAACATTGGGGATCCCTTGGTGATGAACATATGGATTTTGATATCTTATCCTGGCTCTATAAAGATGGAGAACATGAAATTGTAAAATAACCCAAGGGAAAGTATGTCAAATCCGCTCCCATAATTTAGAGCATGGGATATCATGTAACATTTCTTGGTGCAAAATAACAAGGAATGAAGGAGCCAATCAAAGCAACCGACTACCCCCGTGGTAGAGGATTGGGCTCCCTAGAAACCAAGGTTCTGTCAACTAATGCCTATGAGGTTTCTTCTTATTTTTAACTTGAGGAGGAATTCTATGAATTCCCCTTTGATTATATTTATATTGATCTTATCAATACCAACCATGTATTTACCATCACCACATTTAACCTTTCAACCCCTAGCCTCTCACTAAAGCATCCCAAACTCATCTATTGGAACCAACAAGACACATCTCATGCCTTGGATATATGTGATTCTAATGAGGTAGTTTTAGCTCTCTTTGGAGTGAGAGATATCCAAAACCATGAGCATCATATACACTAAAATGAGAAAGCCTACTTTGGTAGCCAAGTCAACTCTCTTAGTTGCAAAAATGAAAAATAAGATAAAAATAAAAAAGACAATAAAAAATCCCCTTGTGAAAACCTTTGTAAGGCACCTTCAAATGAAGAAAAAGATAAAATAAAGGATATGTCTTCTAGTGAAAACCTTTCTAAGGCACTAGAAGAGGGATATTTTGACTTTCCTTTCAGGTATTTACCACTAGATAAATCATCAATCCTTATCAAAGATAAAGTGGAGGTTAACTTTGGAACAACTGAGGATCCCAAGATCACATTCATAGCCTCATCTTCTAGTGAGAAAGAAAATAAAGACATGACCGAGTTTCTCTGGAAAGTGAAAAATAAATTTTCTTGGTCCTACAAAGATATTTTGAGACTAGATCTTGATCTAGTTGTAGATCACCTTACAATAGATCCCAAAGTCAAACCCATCAAACAAAAGCTACACATAATGCATCCATGGGTGGCCTTAGTCAAAGTATAGTTATATAAAATTTTGGATGTTTCATTCATTAGACCCATAGAATATCCAAAATGGGTGTCCAATATCCTACTAGTAGGCAAGGTTGCTCGGGGCATCCACATCTGTTCAAATTTTAGAGACCTAAACTTTTCATGTCCAAAGGATAATTTTTCACTACTGAACATTGTCATCATAGTGGATTTCATAGAAGGACATGAGATGCTATCACTCATGGATGGTTTCTTGAGATACAATCAAATAAAAATAACAGTATAATATCAACATTAGACCACATTCACTACACCATGGGGTACTTTTTGCTATCAATTCATGCCATTTGGCATCAAGAATGATGGAGAAACTTATCAATGAGAAATGAAAAAAATATTTCATGGCCTCCTGCATGAAATCATGAAAGATTGTGTAGATGATATCCAAGGAAAATCAAAGACAAGATCATCACACATAGCCATCCTTACAATGATCTTTGATAGACTTGATAAATACAAGGTTTAGATGAATCCTAAGAAATGTGTCTTTGGAGTACAATCAAGAAAGTTGTTAGGATACATAGTATCCTACAGAGGAATTGAGGTGGACCCAAAGAAAGTCAAAACAATCCTAGAGATGTCTCCTCCCACAACATTGAGACAACTTTGCAGCCTGCAAGGAAGATTTTAGTCCATCCAAAAATTTGTGTAACAACTTGTAGATAAAGTTAACCCTTTTTCTCACCTCTTGAGAAAAGATACCAAGTTCCTATGTGATTAATTATGTCAAAATGCCTTTGAACCACTGAAGCAATACCTAGCTAATCCACCAGTTTTGGTCTTGCCTATTCTAGGTCAACCTTTGATTCTATACATCTCTTTCACTACTGTAGTATTGGGTGCCCTCCTAGCACAACTAGACAACAATGGAAAATAATGAGCAATCTACTATCTCAATAGAAAACTAGTCATCTATGAGTTGAATTACACATCCATTGAGAGAGCATCCTTGGACATTGTCTTCTACATGTGGAGGCTTCACGATTAGTTTCTTAATCATAAACTCAACTTATCACAAATTTTAATCCATTAAAGTACCTTTTATCTAATACCGCTCTTACTAGGCACACAACTATATGGGTCATGATCCTGAGAAAATTTCACATCGTGTATCTAGATAGCAAGGCTATCAAAGGAAAAGAAATTGTGGATCGGCTAGCTGACTCTCCTCTTCTAGGGAATCATCCTATAGTAGAAGATTTTCTAGATGAATACATCATGATTTTCTTCCTGGGTATCCAATAAAGATCAATATAATACCACCTTCACTACACCACGGGGTACTTTTTTCTATCAATTCATGTCATTTGGCCTCAAGAATGATGGAGAAAATTATCAATGAGCAATGAAAAAAATCTTTCATGACCTCCTACATAACATTATGGAATATTATGTAGATGATTTCCTGGGAAAATAAAAGACAAGATCATCACATAGCCATCCTTACAATGACCTTTGATAGACTTGAGAAATACAAGGTTTGGTTGAATCCTAAGAAATGCATCTTTGGAGTACAATCAAGAAATTTGTTAGGTTTCATAGTATCCCATAGAGTAATTGAGGTGGACCCAAAGAAATTCAAAGCCATCCTAGAGATGTCACCTCCCACAACATTGAGACAAATTCACATCCTGCAAGGAAGACTTTAGTCCATCTAGAAATTTATGTCACAACTTGTAGATGAAGTTCGCCCTTTTTCTAACCTCTTGAGAAAAGATATCAAGTTCCTATGGGATTTCTTTTGTCAAAAGGCCTTTGAAAAAATGAATTAGTACCTAGCTAATCCACCCTTGTTGGTCTTGTTTGTTCTAGGATATTGATCTTTGAATCTATACATCTTTTGCACTACTGTAGCACTAGGTGTCCTCCTGGCAGAACTAGACGACAATGGAAAATAATGAGAAATCTACTATCTTAGTAGAATACTAGTAGGATATGAGTTGAATTACACATCCATTAAGAGATCATACTTGGCCATTTTCTTCTACACGCAGAAGCTTCACCATTACATGCTTAATCATAAACTCAAATCATTGCAAAGGTTGATCCATTAAAGTACCTTTTATCTAAGACCGCTCTTATTGGGTGCGCATCTAAATGGGTCATGATCCTGAGAAAATTTGACTTCATTTATGTAGACACGAAGGCTATCAAAGGACAAGAAACCATAGATCGACTAGATGACTCTCCTCTTTTAGGGGATCATCCTACTGTAGCAAATTTTCCAAATGAATCCATCATGATTGTCTTCCTAAGTATCTAATGAAAACTCTATTTTGATGGATCTTTTACACAGAAAGGATTGAGGGAAAGCATTTTTGTGACACCACAAGGGGATATTATCCCTAAATCTTATAATTTGACATTCAGATGTACAAACAATATTCCAAAGTATGAAGCCTCGGTAACAGGGCTTTACTTAATAGTTCAATGGAAAATCAATAGTATGTTTGTCTTCAGTGACTCTTAGTTGGTTATTAGGAAATTTAATGATGAATATTAGACAAAGGATGATAAGATCATCCCCTATCATAGATTGGTTGATGATATGAGAAAAAATTTCATACAGATAATATTTCAATAGATTCCTAGAATGAACATCAAATTTGTATACATTATGGCCACCATTGGGTCATTGATCTCTATGTCAGAGCATATTTAAAAGTGTGATTTTCTTATTGAGAATCTTATGGACCCTTCCTATGACATACCAGAATCCAAATAAGTGTGTGATATTTTTGGTCCTTATTCTCCCTAGTATAAAGAGATTTACTCTTACTTCTATGATAAGACCATTCCACTCCTTACACCAAACCAAAGAAAAACCTTCATTCTCCACACTTCCTGTCACACTATCCTCAATGATACCCTCTTCCAGAAACACTTTGACAAAACCATCCTCAGGTGTATTGATTCAAAAGAAGAAAAATAGTGTTAGAAGAGGTTCATCAAGGAACATGTGGGCCCCACTCTAGTGGACTCACTCTTGCAATGGACTCACTCTTGCAAATAAGTTGTTGCAAAGAAGTTACTATTGGCTGACCATGGAACAAGATGCCCACCACTATGTGAATAAATGTGTTCCTTTTTAACAACATGATGATTTGATACACGCACCATCCCAATCTCTCTAGCCCACCATCACACCTTGGCCTTTCTCCTCCTAGGGACTTGGCCTTTTATGCTAGATATTTCAAAATTCCTTCGATGGCCAAAAATATATCATTTCCACCACTGAGTACTTCACTAAATGGGTTGAGGCCATCCCTCTTACTTACACCACTGGAAAGAAGATTTTGTTGTTCATTTTGAACTACATTAATTATCACTATGACATGCCTCAAGAATTTATCACTAATAGTGGGACTCATTTTAAGAACAACAATGTCATAGATTTATATTAGAAGTATGGCATTACCCAAAATTATTCCTCCAAGTAATTCCCATAAGGAACCGGCCAAGTAGATGCTACAAACAAAACCATCCTAAAAATCCTTAAGAAAATAGTTGATGATGTTAGTCCTGATTGACACCTCTAGTCTAACCATGCCCTCTGGGCCTACCACATTTCCATCCACACTCCCACTGGAGCCACTCCATTTTCCCTTGTTTATGGTACTGAGTTTCTTCTCCATTTAAATTTAGCTCCCTTCCCTCACAATCTCCCTGAAGAATACCAAGTTACTCGCTTGCAAGAGCTTGAACTCCTTAATGAGAGGTGCCTCAATGCCTTGAACTATCTCTATCTGCATCAAAACTTTTTTGCACTTATAGGTCAGTAAGAAGATCAAACCCCGTGAGTTTTAAGTTGGTGATCTCATCCTGCAGTACAACATGAAGAATCTCCAAAACCGTGAAAAGAAAGGAAAGTTTGAGCCTAACTAGTTGGGAACATTTTTGGTTACAAATAAATTTGGATCTAGATCATATTAGATAGAGACACTAGAGGGATATCCTATCCTTAATCTTGTAAATATCATGCACCTCATGTTCTTCTATGTGTAGTGTGTCAACAATCCCTTGTACAACAAAAAGTTAGAGAAAATCCAAAAAAATTTGGAAAATCCACAAAAATCCAAAAAAATTTGGAAAATCCACAAAAATCCAAAAACAATATAAAATGATCCTGAATAAAATCTAAAAATAAAAAATAAAAAATAAAAAATAAAAAAAAGTAGAAAAATACAAAAAAAATTGGAAAAAAAAAAAAAAGGAAAGAGAAATAAATCGTCCAATGGTGAAAACTTGGTCATCAAGCACCTTGTATAAGTACCATGGTGAAAAACTTCCTCAGGTGCCATACATAAAAAATTTGGATCCACCATATACTAGGATTTATTTCCATTGTCCCACCCATTTGCAATCCTCTCATACCCATCCATATCTATGTGGGAGTCCTATCAAGTTCCATTCCATTTCCACTTCACATCAGTATATCTACTTCACCCCACCAACCCTTTTCCACCTTCATGGTGAGGTATTTTTCATAATCATAAAAAGGATCATCCATTAATTAATATCGCCCCATCAGTTAGTTTCACATCATTCATCAATCTCATCATGTAAATCTATCATCCCATCCAAATGAGCTTCACCCCATCACACTGAGCTTATCCAAGACACTTTGACCACATGATTTTTACCAAATCAATTCGGAGACAAAATTTTTGAGTTCCTTGTTCATTTCACAACTATTTCTAGTGAATTCCTATTTCAACATCAACCAATATTTTCCCATCTGAATGCATCCATTTTACATTGGCTTATTAATTATACATCACAAAATCCCATTCATGGAAAGAACTTTGGATTGAATGACTTCTTGGTCATGAGGCCATTTTATTGGTTTTATCTTTTTGTTTCAGTAGAACCTACTCACGATTGCCTCAATCTTCAATATCTTGGTGTATCTTGAATGGTGTATATTGGAATATGTGTCATTAATAGAATTATCTATTTATGAGTACTTGAGTGCATCTTTGTTGATCATAAAATTATGGTTATGCATGCCTCACTAGGGACAGGGTCTTGTGCACTTCCACCAACTCCCTAAAAAAAATGACTTGGGTGTACTAGGCCTCCTCGTGAGTATCACTATATAGTTTCCATCATGATTTTTGATCTACATCTATGCTCCTAAAACTATCATATATATCTGAGAGTCATTCCATGCAAAGGAAATATGTCATTCATGCTTTCTACCACATGATACATACCTCATTTTTCAAAATCAAACTAGGGTGTTCTCTCCAACATTAACACAATATAAATCCCAAAATTTTGTTTGCATTTTAGTTAGCTGAATTTGTTAGGGTCATGTTGCATTTTTCATTTTTATTTTGTCAAGGCTCATGTTTATTCACTATCCCTCCCATCCTAGCTACCTAAATGTCCCTCCCAGTTATATTGATACCCACAAAAATAGGTTGTATTTTAGAGGTCTTAATTGCATTAGATTACATGTCATTTTAGGTTCATTTTAACCTTTCATTTCTCCTAGTTGCAATAATTCACATTATGTTTTCTTAGTTTCATATCCATTAGGTTCATTTTATTACATTTAGTTTCATTTAGTTACATTACTAACTTTCATTAAGATTGCAATTTATTAAGTCCATTACATTTTAGATCCATTACATTTAGTCCATTTTTATCCATTATTAGGTTCATTTTATCATTACCCATTATATTTAATTGTTAACCATTCATTTTTCATTCATTATTATCTATCCACCTAGTAGTTATTCACATGAGTTATTATTAATCCACTAAGATTCATTTTCATTTATCATTTATCCATCTCATTAATCATTAAATCTATTTAACCATCATATATATCCATAAATACAACATCAAATAAATATCAAATTTATATCCACATAATCATTAATCATTAATTCGTGTGCATCCATTAATCATTAATCTATCTATCTACATAAATTATAAATATATACGCTATAGATAACCATCCTGTATCAAAATCATATGCATAATCCATGCTAAACTACATCACAAAACTATTAGAATAATCATCATGATATAAAGTATAAATCACATATCACACACATCATGTATCACATGTGTCAAGAACATCATCATGTACATAATCATATAGGCTCATAAATGCATCCCTAAATCATAAAACCCATAATTCACAAAATGCACATCATATAGGACCCAATCTACATCATCATATAATCATGAAAAAATAACTAGTCCATAGTCCATCAATGTATCATAAAGTGTCATAAAAATAATATAGTACATTGAATGTCCATCAAATGGTACCAAAAAAAATACATCTCATATGCATAGTACATGCACCTAGTTTCTGTTGTACATCTATTCTCATCTCATAAATGTCAAAATGTGTATCAGTATGAATGGATAGATCTTAGGCCACTGGTTGGGATGGTCTCTTGCATCTCCTCTCCTATCCCTAGGTGGTCTCATAGTCATTAATACTGATGACCTACCTATAGTCTAGGATTTCCCTCTCTCTAAGAAAGGTGGAGCCCTTTGTGCCTTTGGGACTACCTAGTGGTATAGGGTCATATAGTATGTGTCCTCTCTACCTTCTCTCTCTGCATCCCTCTACGCGCCCATAACATCTAATAGAAGTTGTGTTTCCCCTAGGAGCATGGCTTCCCATTTAGTGAGCTCTTGCTCAGTCCTATATGTCTCCTCTTTGTACTTCCTTCTGCCCCTATCTCTTGTCACCTCTTGTTGTTGCACAGTCGTGTCTTTTAGCTACTATCTCATAGATTCTCTCTCTTGTCTTAGCTCACCTACCTCATGTCATAGTTGATCACCCTCCTCTCCTCCAGGTACCATAACCACCTTGAAATATTTTGAGTGGACCCTCCTTTGCATATCCTCTAGTTCTATATGGGCACTATCTTCCTGTGCCTTTTTAATCTCCATCTCCCACTGTACCATGGCTACCTCAGTCTATAGATTGTCCCTCTCCTCCAGTATTATGTCATATGTGGCCTTTGGTAGAAAATCTGCTGGTGGTCCCTATGGTGGTGGTATCACTTCTGAGGCCTCTCCTTGATCCTATCCTTGTACCTATGTAGGGGCATGTACCTACATTGTTGAACAACTTGGAAGGAAGAGGATGAATGGATAAAAAGAAGGCTTAGGTTTTACAAGCTTTGAAGTTGGTGAATCTTCTGGCACCAAGGACATGAATGAATAATCAATTCAATACCCAATATGAACACCAATAATGGAAAGAGAAGATATAAACTGGTATGTTTTAATTGTCACAGGGAAGGTCATATGTTGGTTTAAGATGATTGGTCCAAATTTCAGACATAGAGGTTCTACTGCTAGATCAGAAAACTCCTATGCTAGAACTGATAACTACAACGCTAGACCTAATACATTTAATGGATTTTGTTTCTATTGCAATAAATTTGGACATAAATCTAATGAGTGTAGGGAGAGAATCAACAACCAATGGTCATATGACTATAAAAGTCAGAAACCTATCAATCAAGGTAACCAGTTAGATGTTACTTGTTCTAAATGTGACAACTATGGACACATGGTTGTGAACTATAGACTATGGTCATACAAAGACAATGCTGGTCCCTGGAATCCAATAGGTATGGTCTTTTATGTCTGTAACAAGGTTGGTCATCTTGCTAGGTCATGTAGAGAAAGAAAGTATACTAAAGGTCAACTAGCGAACAATGATGAAACTGCCAAAGGTAAAGGAACTACTAATACTAATGAAATAAGAAATGATATCAAGAAAAAATGGGCGAGGAAAGGAGAATTGAATTCATTAGAATTAACTGAGAACTCCAAAAGTCTAGGAAATGTGGAGAATCCATCGGTGATCTAAGCACATTATTTTCTTATGGGAAACACTTAAAGTCAAAATCATTTACCGGTCCTCTAACTTCATGAGAGTTAAGATTCATATGCATTTTTAGATGCCTAATTGAAAGTTAATAATGGATAATGGAGATAAAGTGTTTTTATATAATGAGAGTTATGTTTTCATATTTGTGGTTGGTGGAAAGCACTATTTGACCATTATGTCTAATAACTACATTCTTAAAAGTTATAAATATGAGAAAGTAAACTCTTTTATTACTTTACACTCCAAGAAAGTTTATTGAAGAGCTTTTGGTTACATTCCATAGAAAGAACTATTTGTGTTTGTGGGCTAAGATTTTGCGAGGAAGACTCTAATCGGTGAAGATGAGATTTTATATTGAATTAAAAATATCCTTACATGAATTATTATTTCTGCTAATTGATTATTAAAATTATGGATACTCCAGTTTTGGTTAACAGCATTGATGAGCCAAGACTCGTATTCAAGTTACACCTGATGAAGGAAAATGAAAATGATCCAATACATACATTATCCTCGATACCCTATGGTGAACAGTAATTTGAAGATGTTTGTTTGATGGTTTACTGCAAATCAGAAGAAATTGGAAGTGATGACATCTACAATGAATTTCTTAAGTTGAGCGATGGTATGAAGGTAAAAGACAAACATATGTATTTGGTTCAAAAAGGTTCCACGTATGCTCCTGAGATACCTGATGAGTTTCATCCAAAATGGATGAGATGTGTTTTGAGAAGAGTACATGATCAATTTATTTAGCTGGATAAGCTTCTCAAGATTTCAAAAGTGCTAATCCATAGAGTTACTGGACTTTGTGTGATTGGTGAAGCACCTACTATACAAACTATTGCTGAAAACTTAGTTACTTGTTTAACCAAATACAAATAGGATCATACAATCATGACTGTCCAAGATATAACTGACAAAGAAGTGATATTTTATTCAATGGTGATAGGATACAAGATATATCAGTCAAGTAAATTGAATAGTGTATCTGGTGGAGCTATTCATGTTGCATACAAAATGGTGAAGGAAGAAGAAAAATATGATCTTTGTGAGATGTTGAGGAGTCAATTCTTTGTGAATGTGGAGTAGATCAAGAAAGATAAGAAGAAGTCAGTCAAATATGGATCACTCTTGGCATGTATATTATTTTACTTACAAAATCATTTTCTTGGAATAGGTTTTATTACATGGTCAAAGGATAGACGAGTAGTAATGCAAATTAAGCAATGTATAAGGAATTTAGGAAACAACTTTGATTTAGTTATGTGGGGTTACTTTAAAGAGTTTCAAAGTAAAATGCACCTAAGATAAATAATTCCAACCGGTATTGTTGATAATTATAAAGATAATCTATGTTTTGTAGTAGACATAGATACTTGCATGTTTCAAGAAGTGTAACCTAGAACATGTTGGATACCTTCCATAAATTATGAATTCATTAGTGATCTAGTCACTAATCATGCTGATGTTATATTATCTAAACCAATTGATACTTCAACACCTAGGTTTATAACTTAAGAAGAGTCATCATTGAAAATATACAATGAGTTAAGAGCATTTGTAATCCAAAGAAAGATCAGAAAACAAGTTGACAACCTAGCCAAATTGAGTGGCATTACACCTGAAATGGTGACAAGAATAAGAAAGAAAATGGAAAGTGAGGAACCAGGAACATCTACTATAGGAGCCAAGGACACTGAAATTAAAGTAGAAGAGGTTACACCTTAGAGAGTTACAAGGAGTTCAGTACTGAAACAATCAACATCTACTTCCACTACTTCTAATAAGACTAAGTCAAAGAAGGAGACACCTAAGACTATTTAGAGAACTTACAGAAGAAACAAAGAAATGACATCATGATACAAAGATTCAACATATAAGAAATGAGGTATCGAAAAGGTCAAAATTGAGTCTGGGAAGAAGTCCACTACTATAGAAACTGATAAAATTGACAATACTATCATTCTTGGGAATATTGTTAAAGACATTAAGGAACATGGAAATATGATAGAAGTATGTACTCACTTTGATAAGTTTGACAGTGAAAAGAAAAGGAACACTGAAGATGCAGTTGTAAAAAGTTTACACACATTTTGTAATTCACCTAGTAAGATTTACAAAATTGTACCTAAAGAACTATTTAATGTTGTTAACAAAAGATGGAGAGAAGCTTTGAAGATTGGTAGAGTAATGATGGAACATGAACTTAAACTTTTGCAACCCAAATTGTCTACAGAATAGGTAGAATTTACACTTGAGGAAATGAGAGAAGAATCTAAGACAAAGAAAAGAGTTACAATAATGCTCATTGGTGATACTCAATCAGTAAGGAATGGGACAGTGGATATATTAATAAATTTTGTAAATTATGAGATTGTTGTTGAAGTCAAATTGGTTGAAGAAGAAAGGAAAGCACAAGAAAGAGAAACTAATTATGTCATAGAAAATGTTATCTATGATATCCTAGAACAAATTTCTGAGAAAGAGACATGTCATAAGGATGATGAAGACATACTTTTAGTAAGTAGGAAACTAGATCTGACCGGTGAAGGTAGCATAGTAAAGAAGAGAAAAGAAAAGGATTCAACTAGTTTAGAAGAAGATGAAGGAGAGTATGAAGATGAAGGAATACAAACAACTTTTTATATTACTCATATGAGTCCCAAAGAGATATTGAAAATGTCTGCTACACTCAGGGAGAAATCTTAAAGGAACAAGTTGAAGGAAGAGAAAAAGAAGGTCAGAATACTAAAAGGAGCCAGAAACATTAAAAAAAAATTCAGTACCTAATGTGAGGTATGGAAAACAAGATAATCCTATTGATCAATTGGGTATGTTGGGAAATTTTTCTTTTGATAAAGTGCCTAACTTGGAGATTGTACCTAAGGAGTTATCAATGAAAGAATATGATATAAAACAAGCTAACAAGTTGAAAGAAACCATTATAATGGAAAAGGACTCACTTGCAATTTTAGTGAATGAAATGAAGGAAACTATCAACAAGAAAGGAAAGATTATTCTAAATATTTCTAAGGTTACATCCTTTATGCAAAGAAGAAAGAGGAAGCCCAACATGAACTTGATGATTTGATTACAAATTTTGATCCTCTAACCAGTTTACTTTCAGCATACATTGCTAAGTTAAATATGATTATAAACAACATGAAGATGTTTCAAGCTGAGAAAGATAACAAAATATTATCACTTATGGAGTTGCAGACCTATCTATCTCCCACTATGGATCTCTTGCAAAAAAGTAAGAAATACAGAAACAATAGTAAGTCAACAAGAGGTGAACACTTTAACTGATATGGAAGGAACACCATTGGTTATACATGGATAGATTTTATCTATAGATCATTTAGAGAATTCAAGGATTACATCCTTGAATTCAATGATGGTCAATTTCAAGGAAATTTTTGACCGAATGCAATTATGGTAAGTACTCATAATCCTTTGTCATTATTGACAAAAAAAAGGGGAGAATGATGTTAAATGTATTGTATGGAAGGATGATGTAATAATGTGTGATTACATGCATAGTTTAATGAGGAGTATGATATGAGGATGATGTTATAGTATGTAGGCAATCTAATATTTTTGAGATTATTAGAAGTGTTTCCCATCAATGCCAATGGGGGAGATTGTTGGCATTATGATAAGTTTTGAAGGAGATATGCAGAGCGGTTATGAGTGGATGCATGATTGGTTATCCTTGATGGAAATATATTTAGATATCATGTTTACAGTGATCGGTAAGAACTATACATGATCGGTAAAGAAAAAGATCAACTATGTATGTTGACTGGTGTTTAAGAAGAAAAATATTAGTCATATTGTGGTAGCGGTCGAATTAAGGAAAGATTCAGATGTTCTGCTCAAAGATACAATATTGATATCGTATGAGGAATCTATGATTCTAACCATATCTTATTTTGTTAAGCAATGATAGAGTTTTCTGTGTCACAGACACTAAGACAGGTATAAATTTTATGTTCTTGTTCAACCGGTCAGTAGATCACAGATTGGTGAGTGGTAAAGTATATGCGATCATTTATAATGATTTAATACATGAAATAAAAGTTATACATCCAATTTATTTATATTTATAAGATTGATGCAAGAATTTAAAATAGATTTAAGGTGTTGCATTAGAGATGTAAAAGCATTTCTTATTGTCTTGGAGATATAAACTTGCAGATCTTATCTTGACCTAACGCAGTCATGATAAATCATTTATTTTATCAAGATTATAAATTTGACACATGGTACTATGTCAGGAAAGCAATGTGAAGATAATTCTTAAGGCGGTGCAAGTTGTTTATATGTAGGAACTGCTCATATTGAAAAAGTGGTAGAGAAGAAAAAAAAAGATTTTTCTATTGAAGAATTTTTGGGTCACTAGGGTTTTTATGATTTCAAGTTGATGTTGTGATCAGAGAGAAGAGGGAAAGTTGAAGACTATAGATAACTAAAAAGGATCTGATAGGAAACTAGTGTCATTCTACATATCATCAATCTTGTTGTTCCCTAACAGTTACAGTAGGTCAAATCCTCTAACAAGGGAAATTTAATAGGTTCTTATTTGTAAATCCTTTAAAATGGTAGCTTATTTATTGAGGTTTTAAATCTGCTAAAGAGGTAGATCATAGCCGATATTTTAATACTCATAATAGTGTACTAATCACTTCTAATCAGGTGAACCCTTAGAAAGGGTATTTGTAGCTCCTAATAGAGAAAACTCATTTACCGTAGTATTGGGCTTGTGGGTTTCATCCCCATCATGGTTTTTTCCCTCTGACATGGGTTTCCATGATCAAATACTTGTGTTATGTGTGTTAAAGTTATAGATTCTTGAAATTTTTTGTTGTTATTTATTTATTCCATTCATGTGTTTTGAAGTAGATGAGTTTCTAGTTTACTTAATCAGATTGGTGGTTGAATTAGGTCAATGCCTATTTGTACTGATTCACCCCGCCCCCCACTCTCAATCATATGTTATCCTACAATTGGTATCAGAGCTTAGGTCCTTTTGGTTATAATTATAATAGCTTGAGGAAAAGATTTCTATAAGTCAACATGGATAGATACAAGTATGAAAATCAACTTGAGGATGCAAGCCAAGTTATCAATGAACTGAAGGAAAATTTGAGGAATTCCCTTGCTAAGAGAAGAGAGCTTGTTGAGCAGTTGAGTGAAATTCAAGACCATATTGAACAATTGTTTAAAGTTAGTTTACCTAAAGAATCAGAGGAAGCACTTGCAAATTTGATGGATAAAAATAATGGACTCAAAAGTGAGGTGACAAATCTAAAAAGAGAGCTTGAAAGTCATTTTGTCGGGATGGTTGCAGAACTTGAAAGAAGAAGGGATGTTGATAATGCTAGGAAAATTTTTGAAGATTCCCTAAAGATTAAAGATGAAACCCTTACAGAGAAGTTAGAGAAACTATTCAGATCAGAGAAAGATGATTCTACATTGAAGAAACACTTACATGATATAGATGAAGATAAAGCTGATATTGAAAGAGAGAATGAAGGGATAAGGAAAGAGAATGACAATATAAAAGAATAATTGAAAGTTGCAAATGATCTACTGGAAACATTTAGAAATATTTATGTTAAACTTGATGAACAACTTGGAAGGTAGAGGATGAATGGAGAAAAATAAGGCTTAGGTTTTACAAGCTTTGAAGCTGGTGAATCTTATGGCACCAAGGACATTAATGAAGAAACCAAATCAAAACCCAATTTGAACAATAATAATGGAAACATAAGATATAAATTGATATGTTTTAACTGTCATAAGTAAGCTCATACTACTAATATATGTTGGTTTAAGTTGATTGGTCAAAATGTCAGACCTAGAGGTTCTACTGCTAGATTAGAAAACTCCTATGCTAGAACTGATAACTACAATGCTAGACCTAATATATTTCATGGATTTTGTTTCTATTGAAACAAGTTTGGACATAAATCTAATTAGTGCAGGGAAAGAATCAACATCTAGTGGTCATATGACTACAAGAGTCAAAAACCTATTAATCAATGTAACCAGTCATATGTTACTTGTTCTAAATGTGACAACTATGGACACATGGCTATGAGATACAAACTAAGGTCATACATAGACAATTATGGTCCCTAGAATAACACATGTATGGTTTTTTATGTCTGTAATAAGGTTTCTCATCTTGTTAGGTCATGTACAGAAAGAAATAAAGTATACTAAAGGTTTCCTTTGTTGTCGAGTAAACCCTGTTAAAGGTAAAACCTCAGTGGGAATTAACACCCACAAATAATGTACTAAGAGTATAGTATCATTGTTAAAATATTTATCCATGTTAGGAGCTTATTAATACATTACAGTTTTAGTCCTTGTTAGAGGACATGCCCTATTAGGTGTCAAGAGTAACAATAGGCTCACTTCCCAGGCACACTACCTAAAGAAGGTTAAATCCACCCTCAAGACTCACTGTCTGAAATACAAAGGTATAGACATACAAAATCCAGTGAAATTTTTGATAGCAATTGTCTTTTCTTGATCAGTTCCAATGAATTAATACAATCACAACTTCTGCTTTACATCCAGTAGACACAAGCTTGCAACTTCAACAATTTCCTTTTTACTACGCATACATACTCTTTTCAAACAAGAAAAGATCTTTCCTATATACCCTATTACAATGATCAATTAGGTCAACCAATTAGGATTTCCTAATATACAAATGATTACATAACCCCTTACCAAGATACACACAGTATCTATAACAATTAAACATCAATTATAATTCATCAAATATAATCCAACATCTGTAATCTAGGCTCGCAAATCACAATACACGCTTCATCTCCAAAGTTGGCCTCAAATAGGTCTCCTCCAGATAACACGCCACAACTGACATCATCAAGAGTCCTACGAATTGAAAAACATAAAAAAAATTCCTCTACATGTCTTCTTATATCCTTCAATCTTGCATAGCCATAATTCATATCGCACAGAAGTTATCCTTAAAACACAGAGACTAACTTTGTCACACTTCTTTGTCACAGGCCAGTATCCAATCTTCACTAAAACATCCTTAACTTATTCAATATGTTATCTTAACACATGTGATCTTAGACATAAGATCACAACACATTCTTGTACACATCCCTATCTTTGCACACTCTCAATCATTTGTATAGTACCCATACACTTATGCCAGTCATCCAAGTAATATTAATAGCTAGTATGTTCAGTCATGTTAGAAACATATGTTGACATCAATAACAAAACATGAATTCCAACAACAACAATGGAACCAATTCCAAAAATCTCCCCCTTTGAAATTGATGGCAACATATGTGAAAATACATCAACCCAAAAGTACTCAACACAATATTCTCAATATCCTCAACACAACTTTCCCTAAACATTAGGGATTTTCATCATTGAATCTCTCACCCTTTAACATCAATGTAAAAGGATGCCATTAACCAATCTTTGATCATCATAACTCTGCAAGGTGTAGCTTTTTCAAATCTTTATGCCTGCAATAACCAGGTCCAAAATAACTCAAATGAAACTACTCAATACCTATGATCACTCTGCCTTAGGACTATATCCAAGGAGTATAAACTATAGTACCAAAAAATTCTCTCCAATGAACATGTGACACATTTCCATCTAGCAACATAGTTCTTGATTCAAAGGGTTTGACAACTAGTGCTCTTCTTCACTTTAAGGTGTTTGATTTGTCTAATCCAACCATCCCATGGTTTTTCTTTGTTGGATCTTCTTCCAATTAGGATCTCCAAGACCCCTCTACCAACTTATCCTCTAAGGTATAGTTGGTTTCAAGATGACTCCAAAGTTACCAAGCTTAACTAGTCCAACTAGTTCCCAACAAGCCTAGTTTCTTCCACTAATCCTCCACCTAGTATGCCAACTCTCTACCTAGGATCTTCCCATGCATCCTCCAAGACTCTTAAGACCCTTCTTGACCCATCCTAGGTCATTTTTCACTCATCCCAATACTCTAATACCTTTTACCAATCCAATTGGTCACCAATTCACTGGGAGGCCTAATTGCCTAATTCCTTGTAGGTTTGTTTTCACCGATTTTGGCCAAATGCTCCAAAAATCCCAAAATGACTCCACAAAAAAACTTTGAAATCTTCAAGACATCATTCAACCCTTTTAGAATCCAAAACCCTAACCTCTGATGGCACCCAAAAACCTACTTTCTTGCAGACCCTAGATTATAGCCTATTAATTAGGCCTCTGGACTAGTGTACATGAACATTTACTAATCTTGTCTCTAATCTTTGATTCACCTCCAACCACCATTTAATCCTTTTAGGATACTATCTATTTCACCTATAAATGCCACTAAGTCTTTCCCAAAAGGTCTTGGGTCCTCGTACAAAGTCTTTCTTCTCCCTGTCCTGGCTCACCTGGTTTCACCAGTTAGCCATAGGGATTCACTTTTGGCCTATGAAATAAAATGAAACAACCAAAAATAAAACTAAAACCCTATCTAAAAACCCTAAACCTAATATCCCCATGGTTTCAGATAAATCCACCAGAGGAATTTTAGGTTAGAGCCATTTTTATCTAGGTAGCACTGTTTATGTCTAGTCTATCAGACCAGTGACCTTCAAAAATGTGTAACTTAACTTCTACTGAACTTTTAAAAAAAATACTTAATACATAAGAAAGATGAAAGAGAAAACTACACTATCATGGAGCCTGATCACCTCTGCTAATCCATACACAGTCATACAGAAACAAAGACACAGTGCAGATTACACAAAATAGGATATAGACATCCGTATAAAGGTGTCAGAATTAAGTGTTTCACTCCAAAATATCATTAACCCCTTAAAAGCATTTAAAACCATGATCATATACCGAGCATGGGGTAGTTACATCAGTTTTAACTAAATTTTTCCAAATCTTGCAAAAGTTGCTTGAGCAACTTTCAAAGTTTCTAGCAACATTTTGACATTTTGAGCAATTTGACCTTGGTAGTCAACTTGATGATGAATTTTGACCTCTAAGACCCCACATAGGATGTGTAGGGTCTTAAAAAACTCATCTAACTCATATTACCCCAAAATAGCAACATTTCACAAATTGAAGCCAAAATGTCCTAAAACACTCAATGGGCACTAAGGCCCTACAAACATTAAGTAAACTAAAATTGTATCCAACCCCTTGGATATTATTCTAAAACACACCTAAACACCTAAAACAACCCAAAACAACACCAAAAAAAGAAATAGGGAGGTTCCCTACACCATACTCCCCTGGACAAAATAACTCAAGTCCCTTGAGTTAAGAGGTCTTCAATGGTGACCCCATGTTTCAGAATATCCAGCTTTGTCATCCAAGAGGCCTTAGCTTTAGGTAATCCCTACCACTTGATGAGTTAATCCTTGTAGTTACCCTTTCTTATCTTCTTTATCACCTTAGATTCCAAGACACTTTCCAATTGCAATGGCTTTGGGGTAGGCAAATCTTTCACCCAATCATCATCCTCTAAATCTACAAGAGTAGACTGACCTATGTCTAGAGGTGATCCCATGTAGGGATATAAGTCACAAACATTGAAAATAGGTGAAATTCCCAAATTAGGAGGCAATTCTACTTCATAGGCATTCTTGCCATATTTATGCAAAATCTTCAGTGGTCCAATCTTCTTCATGAGTAGCTTAGTTGGTTGGCCTTTGGGTAGCCTCTCCTTTCTAAGGTAGGAAATTCCTAGATCCCCAACCTTGAATTTCAAGTCCCTCCTGATCTTATCAACTTTGGTTTTGTACTTCTCCACTTGTTTTTGTAAAGTCTTATTGACTTGATCATGTATCTCCTTCAGCTACTCTGCAAATGACTCTCCTTGTGCACTCCTCTTGTCCCTCAAACTGAGATACCTCAGCTCCAAAATCTCTCTAGGATTGACCCCATAAACTATCTCAAAGGGGCTCTTATCTGTACTCCTATTAATGGAGTCATTGTATGCAAATTATGTCTGCCCTATGATATGATCCCAAGATTGTCCATGTTGTTTGGTCAAACACCTCAGCAAATTCCCAAGTGACCTATTCACTACTTCTGTTTGCCCATATAATTATGGATGGTAGGTTGAGGAGAAAGACAAATTAGTTCCAAGCATCTTCCAAAGAGTTCTCCAGAAGTGACCCACAAACTTTGTATCTCTGTCACTGAAAATATTCAAAAGCAAACTGTGGATTCTTACAATATCTCTAAAGAATAGCCCTGCAATTTGAGAGGCATCATTGGTTTGCTTGCATGGAATGAAGTGTTCCATTTTCTAAAATGGTCCACCACCACAAACACACTGTCATGTCTCCTAGGTGTCTTTGGTAACCCCCAAAAAAAATCCATACTAAGGCACTCCCAAGGCCTTTGGGGTATAGATAATGGTTGATACAACCCACTATTGTTGCTTTGTCCTTTTGCACTCTGAAAAATCTGACATTGTTCTACAAATCTCCTCACATCTGACCGTATCTTTGGCCAATATTAATTCCTATGTACCTACTCTAATGTTTTATCCACTCCAAAGTGGCCTCCCAAGCTCCCTTGGTGTTTCTCCTTCACAATGTTTTCCCTCATTGAGCTTTGAGGTATACAGATAAGATGACCTTTGAAAAATAGGCCTTCCTACAACACAAACTCACTGAAATCCACCTTGAACCCCTACTAAAACTTCACACAAGCTTCATAAGCTTCTTTGAAATCTTTGTCTTCCTTGTAGAGGTCTTTCAAATCATCCAATCCTACACTTTGTAGTTGTATCTCTTGGATTGTGAGTACTCTCCTACTAAGAGCATCTGCAACCTTGTTGCTAACCCCCTTCTTATGCTTAATAACAAATGTATAAGCCTACAATGATTCTACCCACTTCATGTGCCTTTGATTTAGTTTTTCTTTTCCATTTAGGAAACTTAGTGCATGATTATCAGTATAGACCACAAACTCCCTAGGTAGTAGGTAGTGCCTCCACTTCTTGAGGGCTTGAACCATAGAATATAACTCCAAGTCATAGGTGTAGTACTTCTGTTTAGCCCCATTCAACTTTTCTGAAAAGAAAGCCACAGGGTGTCCCTCTTGGCTCAACACTACTCCAATAGCCAACTTTCTAGCATCACACTCTACCACAAAGAGTTTATTGAAATTAGGGAACCTAAGAGTAGGTAGTTCTACAATTCTCTTCTTTAACATTTCAAACCCTTGGTTTTCTGCCACTGTCCATTCAAACTTACACTTGATTCCACCTTTTATGGTGTTAAGTATAGGGGCACATACATGACTAAAATTTCTTACAAATTTCCTATAGTAGGAGGCCAACCCATGGAAAATCCTAACATCCCCTATGGACCTAGGTGTAGGCCATTCTAAATTGGACTTAACTTTATCAGGGTCCATTTTTATACATCCATTAGCAACCACAAAACCAAGGTAAACTAGTTCAGTTTTGAGAAACTCACACTTTTCTTGACTTATCATCAACTTCTCTTGATGTAGCTTTCTTAAGACCATCTCCAAATGCTTCATGTGCTCCTCCTTGGACCTGCAAAAGATCAAAATATCATCAAGGTAAACTATTACAAACTTACCAATGAACGCTGCTAGGACTTTAGTCATGAGCCTCATGAATGTGCTAGGTGCATTACTTAGGCCAAAGGGCATTACTAGCCACTCATACAAACCCTCATTGGTCTTAAAAGCTATTTTCCACTCATCATCTAGCCTCATCCTTATCTGATGATACCCTGACTTCAAGTCCACCTTCAAGATTGTCCATCAAGTCTTCTATCTGAGGCATTGGAAACCTATATCTGATTGTGATCTTGTTTATAGCCCTAGACTCCATACACATCCTCCATTTTCCATCCTTCTTAGGTGCAAGTACTGTTGGCACAACACATGGGCTCAAACTCTTCTTTATTAACCCTTAATCCAACAAATCTTGGATCTATTTTTCTATCTCTGCATTTTGGCTTGGTGTCATCTTATATGTTGCTTTGTTTGGCAAATTTTCTCCAGGAATGAGGTCAATCTAATGAATCAAATCCCTCATAGGTGGTAAGTCACTTGGAAAACCATTATCTACTATTTCATGGTACTTTTCCAACAAAGCTTGTATCTTTGGTGGAAACAGACTTTCTCCTTATTTTTCTCCTTTGGTTTGATCACTACTGCACAACAGACCCCTTTCTCCTTCTTCATGGCCTTTAGAAACTCTTTCCCAGTCAATAACATCACACTTTTTCCCCACATGCTTCTCTTCATTGGGTTCTTGCAATGGATCCATTTGGAATTTCTTTCCTAGATTGGTGATGACATAATTATTCTTCTCTCCATCATGTATTGCTTTGACATCATACATCCATGGATGTCCTAGGAGCATATGGCATGCATCCATAGGTAGTATGTCACATATGACCTTGTCCTTATATTCCCTAATCTCAAACTCAACCATAGTTTTCTCATCTACCACTATTTGTTGACCCTTGTTCAACCATGAAACCTTATAAGGTGTGGTATGAGGTATCCTTCTCAACTTCAATTTCTCCACCATCTCAGTGGACACTATATTCTCAATGGATCTAGAGTCCACTATAACCTTGCAAATCTTCCCATGAGACCTACAAGTTGTCTTGAATAAGTTCTTTCTTTGGGGTGGCTCTATGGTGTTAGGCACTTTCAATAGGGTTCTTCTTAACATCAAGTTCTCCCCATCTAATAATGGCCCTGCCTTGGATATGGGTGAAGTAACACTTTGGGTATCCTCCTCTTGAACTAATTGATTTCTTCTATCCCCCACTGAAGATGAGGAAGCCTTCTCTGGACACCTTCCCATTGTGTGACCCACTTGGTTGAAATTATAACACCTACCAATGAAAACTAAATTAGATCTCCCTTGGGGTTGGAACCTACCTCTTGGTGGTCCTCTACCTCTGTATCCTCCCCTTTGGAAAGATCCTCTATACTGGTTTCATCCACTACTATCTATGACCTGACTATCTTCTTGTCTATTAGGGATTTTTCCTCTACCAAAAACACTCCTACCTCTCTGAAAACCTCTGTTATTTTTTCCACCTCTTCCTCTTTGATGGAATTCATTCCTTGTTCTAGCCTTATCCTCTGCTCTCAAAGCCAACTAGAAGCATTTGTGCATACTGTCAGGAGCCATCATTTTAATCTCATCTTGTATCCCTTGCCTTAGCCCATTTAGATACCTTGCTACCTTCTCCATTTCATCTTCTTGTCTCTTGGCCCTTAGTCTTAGTTTATGGAACTCCTCTATGTATGCACTCACTTTCATCTCCTTCCGTCTTAATTTCTACAACTTTTGGTACATTTGAATTTCATAATCAGTAGGCAAGAATTGTGCCCTCAATCTTATTTTCATCCTCTCCCAAGAAACAATATTTTTCTTTCCACTATTCACTCTTTCATCCTGCATCATGTTCCATCACACCAATGAAAATCCCTTGAGTCTAGCCTTAGCATAGCTGACCCTCTTCTCCTCTGATATTTCTTTGTAATCAAATTGGTTGTCAATGGCTTCAAGCTAATCTAACAACTCTTCTCCATTCAGGATACCACAGTAATATGGTATGTGTTCCATGCTATCCTTGTTTAAATATTTTAAGGCATCTAAGAATACCTTTTTTTCTTTGTCTATCTCAGGTTCTTTCCCTTTGTTTGATGACTCTTTTGTCTGATTTTCATCTCCATCACTTTCATCTCCCCATTTTGTGATCTTCTTCTTTCTCTTTGTCTCGGACACATTATCCTTCTCCAAGAGGCCTTGAACCAATTCTACTATGACATCCCTATGCATTTCCTTAGGAGGCATGCTTTCAACCTCTTGACTCTCCTCCCCTTCAAACAAACACAATCTTCAAGCTATTCTAGCTCTGATACCACTCTGATGCAGAGGGTTTGACAACTAGTTCTCTTCTTCACTTTAAGGTGTTTGATTTGTCTAATCCAACCATCCCATGGTTGTTCTTTGTTGGATCTTCTTCCAATTGGGATCTCCAAGACCCCTCTACCAACTTATCCTCCAAGGTATAGTTGGTTTCAAGAAGACTCCAAAGTTACAAAGATTAACTAGTCCAACTAGTTCCCAAAAATCCTAATTTCTTCCACTAATCCTCAACCTAGTATGCCAACTCTCTACCTAGGATCTTCCCATGCATCCTCCAAGACTCTTAACACCCTTCTTGACCCATCCTAGGTCATTTTTCACTCATCCCAATACTCCAATACCTTTTACCAATCCAATTGGTCACCAATTCACTAGGAGGCCTAATTGCCTAATTCCTAGTAGGTTTGTTTTCATCGATTTTGGCCTAATGCTCCCAAAATCCCCAAATGACTCAACAAAAAAACTTGGAAATATTCAAGACATCATTCGACACTGTCATAATCCAAAAACCTGACCTCTGATGGCACCCAAAACCCTACTTTCTTGCAGGACCTAGATTATAGCCTATTAATTAGGCCTCTAGACCAGTGTACATGAACAATCACTAATCTTGTCTCCAATCTTTGATTCACCTCCAACCACCATTTAATCCTTTTAGGATAATATCTAGTGCACCTATAAATTCCACTAAGTCTTTCCCAAAAGGTCTTGAGTGCTCGTACAAAGTCTTTCTTCTCCCTGTCATGGCTCACTTGGTTTCACTAGTCAGCCATAGGGTTTCACTTTTGGCCTATGAAATCAAATAAAACAACCAAAAATAAAACTAAAACCCTATCTATAGACCCTAACCCTAATATCCCCATGGTTTCAAACAAATCCACTAGAGGAATTTTAGGTTAGAGCCATTTATAACTAGGTAGCACTGTTTCTGTCTCTGTCAGACTAGTGACCTTCAAAATGTGTAAATTAACTTCTACTAAACTTCAAAACAAACTAATTAATGCATAATAAATCTGAAAGATAACACTACACTATCATGGAGCCCGATCACCTCTACCAATCTATACACAGTCGTACAGAAACAAAGACACGGTGCAGATTACACAAAAGAGGATACAGACATTCGTAAAAAGGTGTCAGAATTAAGTGTTTCACTCCAAAATATTAGTAACCCCTTCAAATCATCAAAAAACATGTTCATATACCATGCATGGGGTAGTTACATCAGTTTTAACTAAATTTTTTCAAATCTTGCAAAAGTTGCTCGAGCAACTTTCAAAGTTGCTAGCAACATTTTGACATTTTGAGCAATTTGACCTTGGTAGTCAACTCGATGATTGATGTTGACCTATAAGGCCCCAAATAGGATGTGTAGGGTCTTAAAACACTCCTCTAATTCATATTACCCCAAAATAGCAACATTTCACAAATTGAAGCAAAAATGTCCTAAAACTCTCAATGGGCACTAAGGCCCTACAAACATGAAGTAAACTAACATTGTATCCAACCCCTTGGATATTATCCTAACACACACCTAAAAAAACCCAAAACAACACCAAAATAAGTAATAGGGAGGTGTCCTTCACCATTTCTATTAGCATCCAATATTGTCTTGTTTCTTCGCTCTGCAATCCCATTCTATTGTGGTGTTCTAGGAGCATATGTCTGTCTGTATATTCCATGCTCTTCATAATAGTTGTTAAACATATCTGAAGTATACTTACCACCTATATTGGATCTTAAATATTTTATCTTCAATCTGGACTCATTCTCAACTTTAGCTTTAAATATTTTAAACTTGTCAAAGGCCTCATATTTTTCTCTAAGAAATGCAACCCACATCATTCTAGAAAATTAATCAACAAAAATTATGAAATACCTTTCACCATAATAAGATATTGTTCTTGTAGGACCATACAAAATTGTGTGCACCAGATCCAACTTCTCTTTAGCATTAATATTTTCTTTGAAAACTAATTCGAGTCTGTTTTCCCATTATGCACTATCTACACATGGTGTTAGATGGTTTCACAATCTTTAGTAGATCTCTAATAGCATTAGTCATACATGCCTTTACAATATTATCAAAGTTCACATGACAGAATATTTTGTGCCATAACCAATTTTCATTAATCTTCACAATAAAATATGAAGCCTCAGATGTATTCAATTTAAATACATTACCTCTTGATTTATTACCAGATGCGATTAATTCTCTTGTCTTACTTCTGCTAGAACATTTCCTATCAATGAACTTTGGTTGATAAACCTTGTCTACAAGTTGTCTAACACTTGGAAAATTATGTTTAAGTCCATCAACAAGAAGTACATCATCAGTATTAGTCTTTCCATCTAGAGAAATAGATCCTACTCCAATGATAAACTTTGGAGTATTATCACTAAACATTACTACACCACCATCATACTTACTCAATTTAACAAACTTATTTCTATCACTAGTCATGTGATGTGAATATTCACTATCTATGATCCATTCAAATTTATTTTCAACATGAGATGCTAAGGCTTTTTCTTCATGAATAGGTTCATCATCCTTAATAGCAATAAATCCAATCTCATCATAATCAATAGTATCATCATTAGAAATAACTTCACTAGCATAGTAACATTATTTATTCTTTGAATAATTAGGTCTATAAAACTTAGGTTTGTATTTAGGAACCCTTGTAGGATATCTCGATGCAAAATGACCTATCTTATTGCATGAAAAATATTTCAAAGGTAGCTTGCCTCAAACTTACCTTTACCTCTCTTTTCTCTTCTTGCGATCAGGGAAACAATTTCATCTAACTTTCATTCTTTTTCCTGTATCTTCTCTCATTCATCAACATAATCTCCATCCTCTTCTTTTATATTAATTCTACTAGTGTTCGCTAGACTTGATAAGGTCTTTTTGTTTCCATGCATAGTTGCCTTGAATGTTGATTCTATCTTTGATAGAGAATCTCCTAGCTCTGCGACCTCAAAGGTAGTTAACTTTCCAATCAACATCTCTTTGTTGAAGCTCACTGTCAAAGGTATGATTTCTTCTATTTCTTGCACTTTATTTTTGTATATAGGTGGCATGGATCTGAGAATTTTTTCAATCACTTCTTCCTCACTGTAAGTGCCTCCAGAGTTTCTGATGCCAATAACAACTTCAGTAACTCTCTATGCATATGCTCTAATATTCTCATCATCACTTATTTTCAATATTTCCATCTTTGTCTTCCAGTTCTACAACTTTGCATGCTTTGTAAACTTGTCTCCCTCATACAGTGCTTCCAATCTGGTCCAAATTTCATGTGCAAAATCCAAATCTATTACCTCTATGAATTCACCTTCAGAAAGCACACTAATTAATGCTTCTCTTGCAGCCATATTATATGAAAATATCTTCTTTTCTTCATCATTATCTTTATCCAGTTCATCCTCAGCCTTCATCTATACATACTTCTTTATAATCATCCAGTAGTCGATTCCCAAGCATAGAAAATGTATTCTCATCTTTTTATTCCAACTGTCAAAGTTTTCAGGATCAAGCTTCAGACTATCCTTCCTATAGAATTCCATATTTTAGGATCACCTCAAGCTATTAAGCTTTCTCTCTAAGGACCAATAGCCCTGATACCAATTGTCAGGAATAAAATCCCATCAACACAACTAAGAGGGGGTATGAATCAATTGTGAGACATATTATTAAACTTAAACCTTATAAACCAAAACTTTAATCCAGATGATAACACAGTAAATACAAACACAATAACACAATCCTTTGTTGTCGAGGAAAACCTATTAAAGGTAAAACCCCAGTGGGAATTAGCACCCACAAATAATGTAATGAGAGTATTGTATCTCAGTTAATTTATTTATCCCTGTTAGGAGCTTATTGATGCATTATAGTACATAGTCCTTGTTAGAGGACATACCCTGTTAGGATTCAAGAGTAACAGTAGGCTCACTGCCCAGGCACACTACCTAAAGAAGGTTAAATCCACCCTCAGGACTCACTATCTAAAATACAAATGTATAGAGATATAAAGTCCAGTGAACTATCCAATAGACATTGTCTTTGCTTGATCAGTTCCAATGAAATAATATAATCACAACCTCTACTTTACATTCAACATAAAAAGCTCCTAGCTTCTATAATTTCATTTTCACTTCACATACATACTCTTTTCAAACAAGAAAAGATCTCTCTGACATACCCTATTACAATGATCAATTAGGTCGACCAATTAGACTTTCCTAATATACAAATGATTACATAACCCCTTGATAAGATACACATGGTATCTATAAAAAAGTAAACATCAATTATAATTCATCAAATATAATCCAAGATTTGTAATCCACGCTCGCAAATCACAATATATGCTTCATCTACAAAGTCAGCCTCAAATAGGTCTCCTCTAGATCACACGTCACAGCTGAGATAACCAAGATTCCTATGAATCGTGAACATAACAAACATTCCTCAGCATGTCTTCTACCATCCCTCAAGCTTGCATAACCAGAATTCATGGTGCACACAAGTTATCCTTAAAACACAGAGACTAACTCTCTCACACTTCTCTGTCGCAGACCAGTATCTAGTCTTCACTAAAACATCTATAATTTATTTAATATTTCATCTTAACGCATGCGATCTTAGACATAAGATCACAACACATTCTTGTACACATCATATCTTAGCACACTCTGAATCATCTATATAGTACCCGTACACTTATGTCAGTCATCCAAGTAATAGTAATAACCAATATGTTCAGTCATGTTAGAAACATATGTTGACATCAATGACAAAACATGAATGCCAAGAATATCAATGGAACTAATTCAAACAAAATTAATCTAATCTTAACCTAGAAACCTATCATGCACCCATCACCTCACTCACTAAACCTACCTTTATTACTAACCTCTCACTAATCATGCTTAAAAAGATATTCCTAATCTCATTAGCCCCTAATGAGCTGCTCACACATGTTTGAGAAACTCCTCCCAATTAATCCACCAAACTTCCTTAAATTCTCTTGCATTCTTGTCCCCCACTCCTTTCTCTAATGTTGCTTACATAGGTGTGAGCAACCTTGGGCCCTTCAAACCTTAAATGTTTATCTTGTCCCAAGTTGACTTTTGCATGGACATCCTATTTAGCCTATGTGTCTCCTTATGTGGTTCCTATGTGGATGCCACATAGGCTCCACCTCACTCAATCCCTCACCCTTGCTCAAAAGTTCTATAAACAAGAGCCTTGCCTCATAAATTATCATCTCTCATATTTTCATTTTTATCATGTTAGTTTTAATTTAGATTTTTTCATAAGTTCTTAGAATTTTAGTCTTGAATCTAGATATTACATGTTACGATAATAGAAAAATCATCTTACCTTGGTAGATCTTTCATTTCATTGTAGTCTAATAGTTTGAATCACATTTGAATTTCTTGGAAGCTTGAGACTAGTTCCTCATACTAGCTCTTGAGCTTTTTATCGTCCATTAGCTTGCATCTAGGATCGCCCATTTCATTTGAAAGTAATCTAGTGGGATTTTATATTGTGTTGGAAGAACACTCCCACAAATATCCCTAAGAGAAATTCAACAAGGCATTGAGTGCCCTTATTTGGTTCATCGGAGGTTGTGGTGAAATATTTGTGTTTGCTCCAAGTTTTTAAACATGTTTAATGTATTTTGATTTTTTTCCCTTAACGTTTTCATATTTGAGATTTTTCCACACAAGTAGGTTTTCAATGCATACAACTTCTATTTTATTATATATCATATCTAGTCTTTATGGATTTATCTCTTAGAAATCATATTGATGACATGTAACTGATTGAATGTTTGAAGATGTTAAGTTGATCACCAAAATTCTGAATGATAATGCACGACATTAAATCAGTTAATGGATTGTATTTTCATTGATGTCAACTTGATATAATCTAATCAATTATAATAAAAGTGTCAAAGACTTCAAAGAATCAAAGAGATAAATATTATGCTTTCAGTAATGCATAAAAGACAAGTATTCACAATGTGACTTCAAACACCGACGGTCAGTGGATACTAACGGACAGAGATCACCAAAAGTCAAGTCATAGTGATGGCCAAGAAAGAACACCGATGACCATTACCAATGAGCAGAATCACAAGCATAACTAACAACCAGAAACAGAGTGTAAACTAACGGAGAAGCTCGAGGAGAACTGGAGTGTTGACCAAATCTATCAAAGAATTAAACACCAAAACTAACTTGAGTTCATAAACAACAAAATATCTAGCTAGTAGAGATAAATATAGACTTAACTGGTAGTTACCTTTTTTTTCATCAACAAGATAAAGCTAGAGATAAGTAATGGATTTAAAGTTGTTTTGTCCAGTTGGCAAAAATATCTTTGCGAGGTGAAACATGAGTTTTGCTATAAATCTAATTGGAAATAATTGTGGATCCCACCAAGAAAAAGAAAATCAAGAACCTAACAATGGTGATATCATGTCTATAAAGAGATAGCTCAATTTATTACGAATTGGTGTGGTGGGTGAATGAATGAAAAGAAGATGCTAAAGAGAAATTGATGAAGAGCAGTTTCATACATTCCTGGTCAACAAGCTGAGGAAAGAGCTAAATTTTTTTGCAGACACTGAGAAATAGAGCACAGCATCACTAAGCAGAATCAAAGTGGATCTAAGTTATAAACTGAGACAGATTGATCAGAATAGTGTTATGAGATTACAATAGATACAAAAATCTACAAGCATAAGTTGTATATGTGAACAGATCATATTGTTTTAGTTTAACCATTGATTTAGAAATTCTCTTAACCGAGTGGGATTTAAAGATCCTTTCTATATTGAGATACATCCCAAGGAGTATCAAAAATTTTGATCATGAAAATAGCATGAGATGCCACATACCTATTGACAGGCCAAGTGAGTGTTTGATCAAGGAAGGTAGCATAGAGATGCTCGATATCAAGTGACAGACTAAAATTTTAAATCCTCTAACAAGGTCACGCCTAAAAGTGTGTTTGTAACCTTTAACAGGGTTGGCTCTTCACCGAGCTCACTTCAGAAGAGTGGAAATTTTGGGTTACCGGTCCCAAGTGGTTTTTCCCTTAACAGGGTTTCCACATTAAAAATCCATGTGTCAATGTGTTTATGAGTCATTACTTTAGTCTTTTTCATTACACATAACTTAATTGGATTGATCAGTATACTCTATATAATATATTTTCTTTTGGTAAATTAACAGACTACTATTTGGAAAACATATAGTTGAAGGTTTTACAAAGCATTCTGAGCAGTATTAATTTGATAAAAGTATTTGGAGGCATTCATCTTATAGGACTAAAGATAACAAGAGGCTTAATATTGTGGTACTAATTTTTTGGGTTGATTATTGGAATATTTTTTAGGCCACTGATTCACCCCCCCCCCCCTCTCAGTTATTACTAAAAATTGGTATCAGAGCTTGTGTGCTTAGAAAGGGAGTTTAACATCTCAAGTAAAAGATCGCAAGATGAAAGATGTGTCCAGGTTGAATAAAGACAACTTTTCATCATGGCAAAGTAGAATAAGACTCCACCAATCGGGTATTGGAAATGATATTGTTCAATACTTAAATACTAAATATGTGTTGCCTACAGGACCTAAAACTCTTGAGCAATTAAGAGTAAAGAATGAGCATAACTGCATGCTAATAGAACTTGCATCATCACTCTCTGATGCTAAGTTTGAAGATGTCAAAACCTGCACCTCTACAAAGCAAATGTGGGATAAGTTGAAGCTTGTAAATGGGGGAGATTCCAATGTACTAAGAGAAAAGCTAGAAATCCTAAGAGGGAGATTTGATGACCTAAGAATGAAAGGAGAAAACATCACTCAGTATAGCTACAGAATCAAAGAGGTAGTAAATGATATCCAAGGAGTTGGAGGTGTACTTGAAGAGGAGACAGTGGTAAGAAAAATCTTAAGAACCTTATTGCCTATTTATGCTATTAGAGTTTCTTCTATTCAAGAAATGAGAGCAGTTGCAAACAATACAAATACTCTAGATAGTCTGATTGGTAGACTAATTTCACTTTAGATGAACAACTTTGATAATAGTGTCTTACCATCTATAGAATCTCCATTCAAATCTTCTCTAAAGATAAGTAACTCAAGTCATAGACATGTTTTTAGAAATGATAGTGACAGTGATAATGAGGATCAAGGACTTGATGAGATGGAAGCACTTATGGCCAGAAGATTGCAGAGAGGAAAAGGTAGATACAAAGGTAAATTACCACTTGTACGTTTCAATTGTAAAGAGGTTGGACACTTTTCTGCAAGATGTCCAAACCGAAGAAAAGATGACAGAGGAAATGAGATCATATGAGAAGAAGTTTGATAAAGGCGATAATAGAGATTACTAAAGCAACTGACAATCTGAAAAAAGAGATACCCGAGACTACAAGGAAAAAGGGAAGAAAGCTTGTTACCTAGCTGAGAATAGAGCTTATGACACCGACACTGAATCAGAAGAAGACATCAAGATGGTATTTGTAGCCATGAAGGATGATTCAGATGAAGATGAAGGTATGTAGAAACTGCATGCATATCTAAAGTTAGTAAAAATTATGTTTGGATCATAGATAGTGGTTGCACTCACCATATGACTGGTGATGAACAAAAGTTTGAGACTTTTGAATACTATAATGGTGGTTTAGTGAGAATGGGAAATGATACACCTTGTCCAGTTGAAGGTAAAGGAACCATAATGTTGAATAACCTGATAAAATTTGAAAATGCCTACTAGGTAAAAGGACTAAATTATAATTTTTTAAGTGTTTCACAGTTGAACAATTCAGGTCATGGATTAGCATTTGAAAATAAGAAGGCAAAGATCTACAATGAATCAGGAAGATTGATTGGTACCAGTGAGCAGACAAAAGGTAACCTTTTCTATCTTGATGACACTAACACCACTTGTTTAATGGCTAGAAATTAATAAATATGGTTATGGCACAAAATATTGTGTCATGTGAACTTTTACAACATGTCGATAAAGATAAGCAACAAAAGGAATGTCAGAGGCTTACCAAGCATGAATAAGCCCGAGCATATCATGTGCAAGAATTGTCAAAAAGGTAAGATGACAAAGTATAGTTTAAAGAGTAAAACCCATACATCTACTGCAATTCTAGAATTAGTCCATACAGATCTATGTGGACCCATGAGGACAAAGAGCTACTATGGAGATAGGTATTTTATTCTCTTTGTTGATGATTTTTCTAGAATGATGATAGTCATGTTTTTAAAAGATAAATCAGAAGCATTTAAGATTTTTAAATGGTATAAAGCAATGGTAGAAAAACAAAGTGAAAAGAAATTTAAATGCTTAAGGTCAGATAGAGGAGGGTAATTTACTTTAGAATAATTCACTGACTATTGCAATGAGCGTGGAATTAAAAGACAGGGTTCTGCACTGAGGACACCACAACAAAATGGAATTGTTGAAAGGAGAAACAGATCAATTTTTTACTATGCAAGAACATTTATGATTGAGAAAAGCATCACTCAAACTTTTTGGAGGGAAATTTTTAGTACTGTTGTCTACCCATTAAATAGAGTACAATTTAAAAAGGACACAAAGAAGTCACCCTATGAGCTTTGGTATGGTTATACACCCAATGTAAGTTACTTTAGAATCTTTGGTAGTCAATGCTATATTTTGAAGGATGGTAGAAATGGAAAACTTGACTCCAAAAGTGATGAAGGTATATTTCTAGGGTACTCAACCAAAATCAAGGCTTATAAATGTCTTAACAACTCATCTAAAAAAATCATTGAAAGTTGAAATGTGAAAATAGATGAATTTGCAAAAAAGAATGATAAGGAAACCAAAAAGGAACCAGAGGACTACAACAGGTTTGTTTATACAGAACCTGACACTCTACCCGAGCAACACTATGTCACTTCCAAGCATCAGAACATTGCACCTGAGCATCAGGCTGCAATTACCGACAATCAGGATAATCCTCAAGATGATGTTCTGAACAATGGAGATGAGGATGAAGGTGAAGAAGATGATCAGAATGATGAACACAGAGCTACACTGAAACTTGCCAAGTATGTCAAAAGACATCATCCAGGGAACCAAATCATAGGAGACAAGAAGGCTGGAACAAGAACAAGAAGTAATTCACTTAACACCAGATGTTTACTTTGTGACTTTGAGCCTAAATCTGTTAACAATGCACTTGAGAATGAAGAATGGGTCAGTGCTATGAATGAGGAAATAGAACAGATTGAGAATAATAATACATAGACACTAGTACCAAGACCAAATGAGAATAATGTCATCGGTACCAAATGGATATTTAGAAACAAGTTGAATGAGAATGGAGAAGTCACTAGAAACAAAGCAAGATTAGTATGCAAGGGATATGCACAAGAAGGTATTGATTATGGAGAAACCTTTGCACCCATTGCTAGACTAGAAGGAGTTAGAATCTTACTTGCTTATGATGCATTTAAAGGATTCAAGGTATACCAGATGGATGTCAAACAGAGTAATTTTTAGTGGTGAATATTCGCCTTTTGGCGAATTCTAGGAAATATGTACCGCAGAATTGGCGAATCGCGCACATTATACAGTGACCCAAATCACCCAATATTGACACGTAAATGGTTAAATATTAATTGGAATCACCAATAATATTTTTCATTTGACGTGGTTAACCAATATATTCACCTTTAACAAATCTGATGTGGTTCTTTTAACAGTCTCTTATTCACCTTTAACAAATCTAGCGTGGTTTTTTAAGGGTCTCTTATTCGCCCAGGGTATTAGTTATGAATTGCATATAAAATTTAAAATAGCCAAATGGTTTATATTTTTATCTTAACCATGACTTATTTTTCCACCTGATAAATAATAGGTTTATAGACCACGACCTATTTCGCCAACCATTAATTAATTGTTATATAGACCACGACCTTATTTCGCCAGCCATTAATTAATTGTTATATTTCCCACAACCTTATTTCGCCAACCGTAAATTAATTTCTATTTTTCCCACCACCTTATTTTTCCAACCCTTAATTAATTTTTATATCACCAATGACCTTATTTTCCCATCCGTTTGCTAATACTACATTCAGGTCGGCCCATATTCGCCAAAAGCTCAGGAATTAAAAAATGGAAATTTGAGTCATGGATTGATATAAATTAATATGAGATTTGTTAGTTTTTAAGTAAATAGACAATTCAGCATTACAATAAATAGATGATCCAGTGTTATAGAGAATAATAAATCAGAGGAGGTTGGACCAAGGTAAGCAATTATTTGTTCACATTTCACAGTAAAAGTATTGCTATTAATTTCCTAGTGACTAGTGACTATTAATTTCCTAGTGAGTAGTGAGAGGTCAAGATGTCAGATAAGGGTGACTATCCTGAGTATTGTTAGGCTACTGAAGGGATTGAGATGTCAGAGGAGGTTGAACTTGAGACTCAGACTTCTCACTGTGCTCAAGGTAGTGAAGGTATTGGAAAGATAGACAAGGCTAAGACTCCTGATCGTCAGGGTAGTGAAGGGCAGGCTAAGACTCCTCAGGGAAGTGTAGGGTCTGGGAGGCCATCAAAGAGCCCAAAACTTAAAGATACTACCATAAAGGCTTTCTTTGGACTTGGCAAATTTTTTTCTCCATCAACTTCTGCAATACCAGTGCAAAAGCCATTCACAATAGCTCACTAGTACCACTACCACAACTTCCACAAGTTGGGATTGTCATTGAGTTAAATGAAAATAAAAATGCTTCAAATGAGGATAACAATGGTGGCATGAAAGAAGATGTTATAAGGGATACGCAGAACCAGTTGGATGAAAATTCTAGCAATGAAGATAATAATATTAATGATTTTGGTAGGAAGAAAAGAAAAAGGGAAGTAAAAATGGGGCGGCAGTGGGAAATGACAAGAAATTTTAAGGTTGATTGGGTAGAAAAGTACTGGTTCATTGAACCAGTCCTAAACAATGATGAACAACCAACAGAATGTAGGTGTAAGATTTGTACCTGGAAAAATAAAAGAGATAAGAAGTTGCAGCTAAATCTTGACACTATAGAAAAGCATATTGGTAAGGTTTATGAAAAATAGATCATAGACGGACAAGAAATATTAGTAGTGAGATGGAAATCAAAGGAAGAATGTCTTCATGTTAAGTATGCCATGGACTATGAAGAGCATAACAAGAGAATGGTAGAAATTGGTAGTAGTGAAAATCCAATCAAGGTTGGGTTTAAACATGCAGCCAATGAATACTTGAAGAAGAGGTATACATTGAACAACCAGAAGGGTTTGTTGATCCAGACAAGAGAAACATGGTAAGTAGACTACATAAAGCCTTGTATGGATTGAAACAAGCACCAAGAGCCTGGTATGAAAGACTTCACTCATATCTCATTAGCATAACATTTGTTAGAACAAGTGAAAATAGCAATCTATACTTAAAAGAAGATATCGATGGTAATATTTTGATTGCTGAAATTTTTTTTGATGATATCATTTTTGGGGGAAATGAATTGTTATGCAAATTCTTTGCTAATGACATGAGAAAGGAATTTGAAATGTCTATGTTTGGGGAGATCAAATTCTTTCTTGGTCTACAGATTCTTCAACAATATGCAGGCATATACATCACTCAATCTAAATACATCAAGGAGGTGTTGAAGATATTCAAGATGGAAGATTCCAAACCACTTGGAATACCTATGGCTATCGGATGTAAGCTGACAAAAGAAAACAAATCCAATGAGGTAAATTAGACCTTATATAGATCAATGATTGGAAAACTAATGTACGTTTTTCATACAAGACCAGATATAGCACACACAGTTGGAATAGTTACAAGATTCTATGTTAATCGCAAAGAATCACATATGACTATTTTCAAGAGAATTCTGAGATATCTGAAATATACCGAGGACTATGGCTTATGGTACAAAAGAGAAGGAAAATTTAAGCTACAAGTCTATATAGATGTTGATTGGGTTGGAAACATTGATGACTGAAAGAGAACATCTGGTGGAGCATTCTTCATGGGTGATAGACTTGTCACATGGATCAGCAAGAAGCAAGGATGCATCTCTCAGTCTACTGCAGAAGAAGAATATATAGCTGCTACTACAAATTGCTCTAATATTGCATGGATCAAACAGTTTCTAGAAGGTATGAGTATGAAGATCCTTGAACCAGTAATTATCTATTGTGATAATACCAGTGCAATTAACATTTCTAAAAATCCAGTCATGCGTGCTAAGACTAAGCATATTGCTATCAAGTATCACTATCAAAGAGAACAGGTACAAGAAAATGAAGGGACACTATAATATGTCCAATCAAAGGAATAGTTAGCTGATATATTTACCAAGCCATTACCAAAGGATACATTTGAGTACCTGAGACAGAGACTAGGGGTCCAACCCTTGTCTATTTGTTAGTAAGCTGACTAGGAGGTTGCATCAGCCCATACCAAATCTAAAGATTAGTCATGTTGATGCAAACACTGAGATGGACAACAACAGATATATCTATACATAGCAAGGTACATATCTACACCAAAAACTAGAGACATTGTATTGCTAATGGATAGGAAAATTCAAGGAATATATTATGTAAAGGGATGGAATATGGTATAGATGATAAAACAAGGAGAAGTATTGTTTGTTTGGCATTGTTTTCAAAGGGAGAGAATTATCTCATTATCATCAGGGAGATATTTTCATTGTCAAAGGGAGAGAATTATCTCATTATCATCAGGGAGAGATTTGTATTATCAAAGGGAGAGATTTGCATTATCAAAGGGAGAGATTATCTCATTGATCAGAAAAGATTATATCATCATCCATCAAGAGAAGTTCCTAAGAATTAGAAGGAATAGTTAATCAATATTCTAAGGGAGAGAAATTGATTACATATGAAATATCCATCTAAGGGAGAGAAGTAACAAAGGGAGAGAATACAAACAAAGAGAAAGATTGTTGTCAAGGAAAAATAAATTATCAAGAAGAGGAACAGTCAAGGAAGAGCACATATCAGAATAGAGATATCAGATGATACATATATCCATTGAAGGGATTGAAGATTGAAGACAACCACTCTGCATGAAACAAATCTAAGCTATTTTTGAGCTTATCGAGAGCTAGACATTTCTAATAGTTACATTAGGAAAGCTTGATGAAACTATATATTTCATATTATATTAGTGATAGTATAGTATGATAATGCAGTATGTTGCCATCAATACCAAACGGAGAGATTGATGACATGTAACTAATTGAATGTTTGAAGATATTAATTTGATCACTGAAATGCAGAAGGATAATGCAAGACATTAAATCAGTTAATGGATTGTATTGTCATTGATGTCAACTTGATATAATCTAATCAGTTATAATCAAAGTGTCAAAGACTTCAGAGAATCAAAGAGATAAAGATTATGCTTTCAGTAATGCATAAAAGATAAGTATTCACAATGTGACTTCAAACACTGACAGTCAATGGACACTAATGGACAGAGATCACTGAAATTCAAGTCACAGTGATGCCCAAGAAAGAACACCGATGACCATTACCGATGAGTAGAATCACAAGCATAACCAATGGCCAAAAACATAGTGTAAACCGATGGAGAAGCCCGAGGAGAACTGGAGTGTTGACCGAAGCTATCAAAGAGTTAAAAACCAAAATTAACTTGAGTTCAGAAATGACAAAATATCTAGCTAGTAGAGCTAAATATAGACTTAACTGGTAGTTATCTTTTTTTTCATTGAAAAGATAAAGCCAGAGATAAGTAATGGATTTAAAGTTGTTTTGTCTAGTTGGCAAAAATATCTCTGCGAGATAAAACAAGAGTTTTTCTTTAAATCTAATTGGTGAGAATTGTGGATCACGCCAATATCAAGAAAATAAAGAACCTAACAATGGTGATATCATGTCTATAAAGAGACAACTCAATTCATTATGAATTGGTGTGGTGGGTGAATGAATGAAAAGAGGATGTTGAAGAGAAAATTCATACAGTCCTGATCAAAAAGCTGAGGAAAGAGCTAAAGTTTTCTGCAGACACTGAGCAACAGAGTACACCATCACCGAGCAGAATAAAAGTGGAGCAAAGGTATAAACTAATACATATTGATCAGAATAGTTTTATGAGATTATAATAGATCTGAAAATATGCAAGTATAAGTTGTATATGTGAACAGATCATACTATTTCAGTTTAACCATTGATTCATAAAGTCTCTTAACCAAGCGGGATTTAAAAATCCTTTGTATAATGAGATACATCCCAAGGAGTATCAAAAAGTTTGATCATGAAGATAGCATGAGATGTCAGATACCTATTGACAAGCCAAGTGACTGTTTGATCGAGGAAGGTAGCATAGAGATGCCTGATATCAAGTGACAGACTAAAATTTTGAATCCTCTAACAAGGTAATACCTAACAGTGTGTTTGTAACCTTTAACAGGGTTTTCTCTTCACCGAGCTCACTTCAGAAGAGTGAAAATTTTGGGTTACCAGTCCCAAGTGGTTTTTCCCTTAACAGGGTTTCCACGTTAAAAATCCATGTGTCAATGTGTTTATGAGTCATTAATTTCATTTTTTGCATTACACATAACTTAATTGGATTGATCGGTATACTCTAGATAATTTATTGTCTTTCGGTAAATTAACATACTGTTATTTGGTAAACATACAGTAGAAGGTTTTACAAAGCATTCTGAGCAGTAGTAATTTGATAAAAGTATTTGGAGGCATTCATCTTATAGGACTAAAGATAACTAGAGGCTTAATATTATGGTACTAAGTTTTTGGGTTGATTATTGGAATATTTTAGAGGCCACTGATTCACCCCCCCCCTCTCAGTTATTACTAACAATAAATTAGTTTTTTTTTTAAAGATCTAAGTGAGTTTTTTTGGCATTGAGAGGATCTATATTTTTGGTTTAGTATATTTTTGTACTTTTTCATTCCTATAGCATGGATCCAAATCATATTACTCCCCTCACTCAATTCAACTACTATAGTTATAAAAAATAAATTGAGATTAATATGAAGAAACAAGGGTTATACAGAATGACCATGGGTACATAACTTGAGCATATAGGAGCTATTGAGAAAAGAAAGTGGCTCAAAAGTTGTGATAACACTTTTGGGACATTATGTATGTCTGTGTCTACATATCCTCTCTTTCATGTTGAGTCTTACACCATACCTAATTAGATCTAGACTACATTGGAGCCCTTGTTTGGGAAGTAGGATTCATTGACAGGAATTCAATCAGAGAATAAGTTTATTGGCTTGAATCCTTTATCTTTTTATGGCATCCCAAAACTCTTTAAAAAAATGAAGTAGCTCAAACTATAGTTGCAATAGTGTGTTATTCAAAGGACTCTTAATTGAATCTCTATATCCTTTCTTAGCTTGGTCCCAATTACTCACCTTTTTCTACTATTTTTTACGCCACACAAGATACATAAGGTTCCAGGAACCACATGCCTTCACTTGATTAGTTTTCTTCCAAACTCACTCGAGAGAAATCCAAGTTGATTCAAATGGTTTGATTGAATTCTGCCAAATCATAGTCTCTTTTTTTATCTAAGGAAACCACATATTAGAAGGATTCATGTAAAAGGAAAGAAAGAAAGAAAGAAACAAGGATTCCAATTCATATGAGTAGGCCAAGGACACACAATCACCTGACTCTTCAAATTGTTCTTACACTTCAATGATCATCATCAAGGAAGGAAAATATGAAGTATGCATATTTTACTAAGACATGACATGATAAGAATTAGTGTTATGCAAAAGAGATTAATGAGCTACATGTTGGAATGTGAAGCTAGTTCTAGTGCTATTTTTCATGTGTTAAACATGTAGTTGTATGAGTTATACTTACTAGTTTTAGTAATTTGTCTTCAATTAGGACTTGCAACTCAGTTTTTATACTTTTCCCATGGTTGCATTTGCTTGTGTTTTTTTTCCTAGTATACTTTAACCAGGTTTCTCCACATAAATATATGTGTTTATGCTTATTATTCTTATGTGTATTTTTATTGCACAATTGATTTTCATAATAATTGGTATCAAATCAAGGTTTTTTGTGTAGAAACTATTTATTTTAAGAGGTGACCATTGATAGGAACCATTGTTACTATATTTGAGGTGAAAAAAGTTCAAAGGTTCTAATTTTTTAGAATGGAAGTTCAAGATTCATGTTTTTCTAGTGAAGTATGGATGTTCCCAAGCTCTTAAAGAGGTATCATAAAAAATTAAAGGCACAAATACAATAGAAAAACATGAAAAGGATAGAATGAATAGTACAAAAATGTAATTAGCCCTAGTAGATTCAGTTATGTTCGATGTTGAATGAGCTCATGGGTTGTGCAATAAGCTTACAAAGCTATATGAAATCAAGTCAATGGAAAAATATTTTGTTATGAAGGCAACTGTATAATTTGAGGATGTATAATAATTCACCAGTCACAGATCATATGAATGATTTCAACACATGGACAAGCAAGTTGGCTTCAATAGGAGTAAAAATTGATTCAGATAAGGCAACACTATTACTATGCTCAATGCAAGCAACTTGGGATCAACTAGTTATGGCTCTTAGTAACTTAGGACAAAGGGGGAAGATAGTATTTCAAGTTGTGGTAGCTACATTAATCTTTGAAGATTCATTATGGAAGACATCTCAAGTATATTCTTCAAATGAATCCTTAGTTGCAAGAAGGAAAATTTAAGAAAGAGACAATAGTGAGAGTGGACAAACTAGGTCCAAATATAAGGGGGGGGAAAGATAAAATGCTAGAATTGTGGCTAAAATAGACTTGTCAAAAAGGATTGTGGGATACCAAAAGAAGGTAAAGAAAATCCTAGTTCACAAGAATCTAATGCAAACATTGCAGAAGTTGAATGACCATTGGAAGATGGAGAGGTATTAACTACTAATCTGAGAGTCTCTTTACTTCATGTTTGGATTCTTGATTCTTGAAATTAACCCAAGTAAAGATATAGTCGTAAAAGTTTTCTAAATATTAATTTTTCAATATTTTTTTTTAATATGTAATTTTTTTCTTTTTCAATAATTTATTTTAATCAAATTAGAATTATTATTTAATTTTTTAAACTAAGAGGTGTTTTCCCTTAAAATTTTCAATCTCATTTAATTTAGGGGAGTATTTTTTATTTTATTTTTTGTAATTATGTCCACTTTAATCCCACAAATTGAATTAAATAGTTCTAACTATCATTCATGGAAAACCCACTTGTTGTTTATTTTTCATTTCAAGCACAAGTAGTAGATGTTACTATAGATCCAATATCTGAATTGGCTTCCTTTGCCACTCCAACTGAACAAGAAAAGTGGAAAGCTCAAAATAAATAAGCCCTTGGGATCATTGGAATTTTGATGGTTCCCAAACTATATGTTCTCATTAGAAATTGCACAAAATCCTATGAAGCATGAACCGTCTTAAAATCAACCTATGATAGTTCGAATGAATCTAGAAAGATTCAACTTTAGGTTCAAATTGAAGACCTCGAGCATATTAATTTTAAAACAATGGATGAGTTTTTATTGAACTTTGATTCATTAAATAGTTATTTAAAAGGTTTAAGAGTGCAACTTTCAGATCTTCATTTGATTCATATTATTATTAATAAATTTCTTCCTGGGCAATTTCAGCAGTTCATTAAAAACATTCATGCTCAACTTCTTATTCCTTGTTTAACTAGTCATTTTACATATGATATATTTTGTAATTTATTACTTCAAGAGGAAGAAAATTTATTCAGTTTGGTAATCTTAAAAGTAGTCAACATGCTTTCATTTCTAGAAATCATAATCAATATTTTAAGTGTTATAAATATCACTCTAATTCCAAAACTTGTCACAATAATGGTAATGATCCTCAAAATAATAATTCAAAGAGGCCTCATTTGTCTTATTATGGTAGGGATGGTCATTGTAATAATTCATGTTTTAAAAATTAAAATGACAAAAATCCAATGCATCAAAATCAAAATAATTAACAAAATGAATCTGATCCTAAAAATTCTACTAACAATGGTAATCAATCTTGGCGTGCATTTACTTGTAGTTTCAATGTTTCCAAACCACTTGAATGGGTGATTCATTCAAGTGCTTCTCAATATCTTACATCTCATAGAGAGGTTTTTTATTCAATGCAATCTGATACTTCTAATATTCATCTTCAACTTTTAAATATCATGCTTGTAAAGTTGAAGCTATTGGTGATGTTAATGTGCCTAATGGTAAATTACATGATATTTTGTATATTCCTGAATTGAAGAATAATTTTTTTTCTATTGGTAAGATATTCCAAGATTATAAAATTAAAGTCTATAAGGATGTGTGTTATTTCATTGATCCTAAGGAAAATACAATTATTGCTAATGCTAAGTTGGATTGTGACAAATTTTTCAAGTTTTATGAATTTTCTCAATCAAAATATTCTTTTCTTACTATCATTGATTTTAATATTTGCCATGAAAGGCTTGGCCATATCAATTATAATAATATTGCATTGATGAAAAATACTAAAATGGTAGATGGTTTTCCTCTAATTTTTCCTTCTAAGATTGTATGCACAAGATGTATGAGTGGTAAGATGCATAGAAAGCCCTTTCCTCATTCTCAATCATGGAGAGAAACTTACAAGTTACAACTTGTTCATAGTGAATTTTTGGGATCCATGGAAAATACCCCCATTCAAGGATCAAGGTATGCTCTTACCTTTGTTGATGAATTTTCAAGGAGAACTTGTATATATTTTCTTCATAGTAAAGATCAAGTTCTTGATATATTTTCTAATTTTTATAAGTGTTTTGAGAGGCAATCTGATTCTAAGACTAAAATTATTAGAAGTGATAATGGAAAGGAATATGTAAATAGTTCTTTTAATGGTTATTTGAAATCATTTGGAATTAATCATGAGCTTAATATTCCATATACACCTCAATAAAATGGTGTAGTGGAAAGGAAGCATAGAACCATCGTTGAAATGGATAGATACTTGTTATATGCAAGAAATATGCATTATAAATTTTGGGTTGAAGATATGGATTGTGAAACTTATCTTATAAATATAAATCCTACTAAATATATTAAGGATATGAATCCCAAAGAGGCTTGGACTGATAGGAAGCCCAATATATATATATA
>MU226068.1:6966521-6977809 GCA_018584345.1 Thuja plicata | reverse complement strand
TATATATATATATATATATAATATATGTTGGTTATTATGAACATTCAAAGGATTATGGAGTTTAAAATCCTATTACTAACAAGTTAAAAGTTGCTATAGATGTTTGTATTGCACAAAATGGAGTGTATGATTGTTTCAAAATTCATGATAGTGAAGCTTCTAAAAGTAGAGTTGTGGTTGTGGAGGGCAATCCTCTATCTCTTAACCCTACTAATGATCCTAAGTCTTTTGAGAAAGCTAAATCTCAACCACATTGGGAGAAATATATGCAAGAGGACTGTGATACTTTTCTTGCTAATGAGACTTGTGAATTGTTGATCTCTAAGTTTTGTTGATCATTAGTGTCCCACACTTAGTCATTTATCCAGGCAGGTTAGCCAGTCATCACTGCAGCCGAGCTATCAAGTATAGGCCAAGTAATCCGGCATAGTCATTTCCAAGTAGATAGTGATTGTCGAGTGACTCAAAAATAAAGCAAAAGATTGATCATGTTCATGCCGAGCGCCAGAGTCTTAATGTGTCGAACAAGAGAGTTTTGACATATATGTTTGGAATGGCACAAACTTGAAGGTAAACTATTTTGGGCCAACTTGTTCATGCATTTAATGATTTCAATGGAGTTAATTACGCATTAATTATTTGATCCCAATTCATGGCATGGAGCCAATCAGAAAATTGGAATGCCTAAGTAGCATAAGCATTTGATCCTGATCGTTGATCTAGATTTAATCACCAGATTCATGAAGTATATTAAGATTGCTTCTTAAACCCTAATTGTGGTGTGTGTTCAACAAGAGATAGAGAAGGTGAATGCGTACATGAGAGATGTACAAAGGTTTATATTGACAGAAGAAGCATAGATCTAGAAAAATAAAAAGGCAGTGAACAGCAGAGTAAAGACATATCAGATTATTAGATCAGAGAAGGTATTGGAAAGAGGAGATCTGTTATCAGCATGAGAGTGCATAACGAAGGATCAGTTCTTGAGACATTCTAACCAGTGTATCGGGTGAAATCTCTTAATAGAGTGGTTCTAACAAACCTTTCTAAATCTCTTAGCCGAGTGCTTACTTTGTTGTAAGTTTAAATCCTTTTTACAAGGTAGATTGTAATGATCTAAAGCTCTTAACTGGGCAGACCTTTAACTAGGTAGATTACATATTGTGATAAAACTTTGTAGCCCTAATAGGCACACTTTATTTTTGCAGTAGTGAAGATCTTTGTGGGTGTCATCCCCACCCCAGTTTTACCTTATTGGGTTTTTGGGTTACCAAAATCTGTTGTCTTGAGTTATTTATTTATTGTCATGGATTCTACTAGTTGATAGTTCATTTATATTTATGCATGGTTGTGAATCAATTTTGTTTTAAAGGATAAAATTTTAAGATTTGATTCACCCCCCCCCCCCTCTCANTATTTATGCATGGTTGTGAATCAATTTTGTTTTAAAGGATAAAATTTTAAGATTTGATTCCCCCCCCCCCCCCTCTCAGTATCTTGCTTTTCCGTATTGTATTTCAAAAAATTGGTATCATAGCACAGTTCTCCTACAAAAGTTTTTAATCAACTTGAGAGTACAGATCTTGAGATGGAGATTTACAAGTTGGGTAAAGTCATTGAGATTCAAAAGATTGAAATTCAGCTAGCATTGCATCAGCTTGAAACTGTAAGACAGGAACTAAAGAAGTCCTTACAAGAAAGGCAAGATTTGGCCAAAAAAATGAATGATACTCATTATCAGGAAGATGACACTACAAATCTATTTTAGAATGGAAACTCCATTGAAAGCAATGCAGCAATTGTAGATCTATTAGAAAGGAAGAATACATTGTGTGAAGAAGTCAGAAATATGAAAAGAGAACAAGAAATGCAAACAGTAAGACTATGTGAAGTAGTGGAACAAAAGAAGAAAGTTGAAGATGACAAAGCTATGGCTAAAGAAGACAAAAGAATGATGATTGTTAGACTTGGTGAAAGGACACATGAAGTACAAATAATGACAAACAATCAGGTTGACATGGTGAATCAACTGCTACTTGCAAATCAAGAGATCAGTAGGAAAGACATGGAAATTGTGAATCTGAGATCTGAAAGTAGTCAATTGAAAAATGAATTGAGATCTAAGAAAGAACTAAATGAAAGATTGAACAGACCCAATGAAGCCTTGACTCATTTTGAGAACTTGATGGGATCATCAAGGAGATCTAAAGATTCTTCTGGATTAGGTCACACTGAACAACAAACATCGACTGAGAAAGGAGAATCATCTAAGACTGGTGAAAGGAGGAGTGCAAAGAAAAGGAACAACAATCCTGTATGCCATCACTATGGAAAATTATCCTGTATGCCATCACTATGGAAAATTAGGACACATAGAAAACATTTTTAGAAGCAAGAATGGTAAGTCCAATCCTAAACCTAAGTTCAATGGCTATTGTTTTAACTGTAAGAAGTTTGGACATCAAGCACATGAATGTTTGGAAAAGGCAAATGATGCACCTCCCACACCTAGATTCAATGGATATTGTTACAACTGTCAAAAATTTGGACATAGAGCACAAGATTTCAGATCTAATGCTAAACAAAAATGAACATCAAAGACACACGCAAAAGCACCAAGGAAGGGTAACACCTACAATTGGGATTATTACACATGGCATAGTTGTCATTACTATGGTGAGTATGGACATGTTCCAGAAAACTGCATAAAGACACATTTTAGAGGTAAATCTAAGAGTTGGATGAATGGAAGCCTAGTTTGCTATAATTGTCTGAAAATTGGTCATACTAGGAAAGATTGCAAAACAAGAGTACTTGCTCCTACTTTTGAAGAAATAAGAGTACAGATGAACCAGACATGGGTACAGAAAATAGAACTGAGCAGCAGTGAAGCTACTGAAGTTGAGGTCACCCAATCCAATGGATCAGGTGATCCCACCATCACTAATTAAGAAAAGGAAGGTATGTAAGGAACTGTGTTTATATTTCATATCTTTTATCAGTTCCTAACACATAATAGTGCACTAGTCCATATCTGCATATAACAAGATGCATTAGGACATATTTTGAGTTTTTTAGCATACAAAGATTAAATGCACTATAGGTGTCAAGCAACAGTAAATTTCTAATGTATTCCAAGTAAGTTTTATTTGATGACCGAGTGACAAGTGAATTTTGTGAGTCGGTTGAGGATAGTTGTTTGACACTCACTCAATGGAAAGAACATTTAATACTAAACTAACTTTCAATCATTGGAGCCTATATAAAGGAAAGAGCTATTTCATTTCTTCTCACCATGTGATTAAGAATTTTATAAGAGTGATTGTGCATTTGTGAAACTGAACTTAGCAAAGTTTTTCAAAGATTTCTATAGTGTGTTGTCGGCAATCTTTTAGTGGAAAGTGTGGATTTTGTTACTTACCAAGGTACTCTGTTCATGATCTTTGAAACCCTATTTTTGAAATAAAATGGCCACAAGTTCTTATGCACCAGTGAAGAGAATAGAGAAGGAATTTCTAAATGTTCAATTGGTAAGGAGCGACACCTGTGCGCCTCCTAATTTTCATGCAGTTCCTGAGAGTGCCATCAAGGGTGATTTGAATGGATCCCTATCATCAATTCCACTGAAGGTACTTATGATCCATGATATCAGGTCAATCTATATGTGTAAGATAAGTGAAGTCAAAGACCATGAGATTAGGGCATCTTACAATAGATTGTGCATAGACGGAGCCCTAAAATATGAACATAAACACTTAGACGAGAGAGTGTTAACTCGTGCCCTAAAATTTCTGAGAGAGTTTAGAATGGAATGGATCAAGATTATTTTGAGTCAAATACACAACATGAACATATGGCTAGAGAATGGACCAGTCAAGATAACAAGAGAGATTATTCATCTAGTAACAGGTTATCCAATCCTAAACAGGAAAAGAACTATGAAGTGTCAGAGTAAAGAGAAAATAGAAGAACTCACTGGAGCCATTTGGAGAAAAAGAGGGATGACGATCTCTACAATTAAATATTTGGAGCTTGATTTCATAGTGAGGGTTATAGCTCATAAGTTCTATCAGTCAAGCTGACTGGATAGTGTCCCATGTGTTGCAGTCAACCAGGATTGGAAGATTATAAAGAAGGATCATACATATGACCTTTCCAAGATTCAACTGATGCAACTGGCTGGGAACCTTTCTTCAATCAGAAGGGAAAAGAGTTCATTATGTAAGTTTGGATCTCTACTCACTTGCATATTTTTCTACATACAGAACACTTTTCCTACTTTTAGAAACATAGTATGGAAAATAGACAGACCTATCACTCAGCAAATCAATGCTTTTATTCATAAATTAGGTGATAATTTTGATAATGTTATGGGAACATACTTTTTAGAATTCAAGAAAAATATGAGGCTAAGAAATAGAATTCCCATTTCACTAGTTGAAAAAATATTATGAGGATGTTTGTTTCCTTGTAGACACAGATTACACTTATGTGCAGGCAGTAGTGTCGAGGGTATCATGGTTAAGGCCATTACCTTATGAAGTAAACATTAATGAGACATCTGCAGGAATAACAGCTTTATTGGTAGAAGAAATTGATAGTACAGTGAAACATTTTGGAAACTATGAAGAAGCTAAGTCCATAATCACTATGGATTTGAAGGCTAGCACTATGGAGAGAAAGAGGAAGAAAATTGTCAAAATTTTGAAGAAGATGGTTGGAATTTAGAGTGATGAATAAGTAGAAGATGCACCTTTGGGGTTGTCAACAGGACATGGAGAAGATATGTCTAGTGAAGAAGAAGAAGAGGGAAGTGAACCTGAAGAAGAGGTCAATGTGAAAGGTAAAGGGAAGCAGCTAGTAGTTGCCGAGGCAACTAAAATAAGAAAAGATAAACCTAAGGCTACCCCTCCCATTGCTAACCAGCCAAGGACTAGGACATCATCTCTTTCCCAGACAGCAAAAGTATATATAAAGAAGAATGCTGGGGAGAGTAGCTCAGGAAAGAGGAAACAAGTTGAAACCAAGGTTGTGTCGAGCCAACCTGCTAACAAAAGACCAAGGAGGAAGCTATACTTAGAATCTGAAGATGATGAGGAGACAGAAACATATGTACCTAGAAACATACCTATAGCATCATTTAAACCAATGACCAATATTGATGAGGTATGTAAGAACCTAAGAAGTAATTTAGGTTTAGCAGGATTCAAATTTATAAAGTATGAAAAATAGAGTGTAGTAAATAAGCATAAGATTCAGGAAGCTTTAATTGATATACTGGGAACATTCAAAATGACACCTATAGAGATAGGAGATAGTGTTCCTATAGAAATATATGATATTTTGTCTCAGAAATGGAAATATGCACTGATGAATGAAAGACAAATAAGGGAAGGAATTTTGGCTAAGATCATTCCAGACTTGACAAAGAAACAGATAGCTAAGTTTATTGAGCAATATAAGGGAAAGTTTATTTGTAAGAAGAGAGCCTATGCTATTTTGAGGAATGGTGTTGAAGGTATAGTACAACAAAGCAACAAAATATGGAAGGAAATTTTTGGGTTAATTGTTAAGAATGTTGATGAGAAAGATGGAGACAACTCAGAGCCGAAGGAAATGGAGAAAGAAATTGCTACAAATCAAGCAGAAACTAAAAATGAAACCCAAAAGGAAATAGGTGATGAGCAAGTTACAGACTTGACAATGGATAGCCGAATTGACACTGCACTTGGAGAAGATAGAAATGTGGATGTTGAGGATTAGAATGAGTCGGCAGACACAAGTATTCAATCACCTATTCAAGCAACTGAGGTCGAGACAGAGAAAGAAGGAGAAAAGGAGGTAATTAATACAAATCCACCAATTTTAGAGGTTGTACAAATAGTTTAAGGGAGTGAAGATAAGATGGAAGATATTGTTGATAAGCCCATAGAACAAGAGGCTATACAAGTGTTGGTTGATCTACCACACTTTGCATCATCTACTCTCACTGCACCTAAAATAGGAAGTGTACCTGATCAGCAGGTAATCTTGACTCAGTTGAAAGCAGCAAGTGAAATTAATATTGACAAAGGTAAATATGTCAATGTAACTAAGCCGAGTATCATCTCTTCAGAACTCAAAAGGAAGAAGTCACATAAGAGGAAGTCACCTAGTCCAAGTGTCACTTTGGATGAAGTAATTGTGATTCCTAAATGGGATACAGACAACTTGACATATGAGCATATTCAAACTCTACAAGACCTTTTGAAGAGGAAAAAGAAAAGAGAAACTGAAGAGGGAACACCAACAAAAGCAAGTTTTACATGAGATAAAGGATATTTTTGTTAATTCTTTTGATATAACAAATGTAAATGAACAAACGACAATACTGGAATAGTTAGTCCATATTGTGCAGAAAGTTAATGATGAAAATGTTGAGGCAAATGAGAAGTTGCTACAATATTCAGAGAAAAATTTTGAGAACAAATTTTTGGAGAAGATATCAGCAAAGATTGCTATAAAATAGGTTGAACTTTCTTCTCTTATTAGTATTCTTGAAGAAGCTGCAAATAATTTTTATTCCTTGTATAAAAATCTATGTGATGTAGAATTATTTACCAAGGATAACCAACAGATTATTGAGAAATTGCAACTAGATCTAAAGTCAACAAGGAGTACATTGAGTATGGATTCTAGTTCTAGCTCCTTACATTTTGACAAGTTGACTCATGCATAGACAAGATTAGCCGAGCTTATGGCTGAAGATGGTAGAATTAGAGAAAAGTTAATAACTATTCAGACTGCCTTAATACCTCATCTGGAGGTTATATAGAAAGAACTTAAAGTTGCAAATGACTTAGTCAAGAAGGATTCTCATCTCTCTACAGTAGATAGTTTGGTAAGTCTAGCTATCAAGCTAGAAATTAAGTTACAAGTCATGAAGTTTGTTAAGGATAGTTGGGATACAACGTTTTCACTAACTTTACAGCTTCATAAGTCATTCTTGGATAAGTATAACTTGACCCCTGCAGCTATCAGTGACAAAAACAAAGGGGAATCAGATAAGGAAATGGATAAAGATGTGTAGAATTAGGCATAATATTTTGTATGGCGTGTATATTATGTAAGAATTAATTAGAAAAATTTTGCGAATGTAAAGAAATGATAAGTGTGTTTTTGCCACTAATATCAAAGGGGGAGATTGTTGATCTCTAAGTTTTGTTGATCATTAGTGTCCCACACTTAGTCATTTATCCAGGTAGGTTAGCCGGTCATCGTTGCATCCGAGTTATCTAGTATAGGCTGAGCAATCCAGCATAGTCATTGCCAAGAAGATAGTGATTGCCGAGTGACTCAGAAATCAAGCAAAAGATTGATCATGTTCATGTTGAGCGCCACAGTCTTAATGTGTCGAGCAAGATAGTTTTGACATATATGTTTGGAATGGCACAAACTTGAAGGTAAATTGTTTTGGTCTGACTTGTTCATGAATTTAATGATTTCAATAGAGTTAATTGCACATTAATTATTTGATCCCAATGCATGGCATGGAGCCAATCAAAAAATTGGAATGCCTAAGTGGCATAAGCATTTGAACTTGATCGTTGATCTAGATCAAATCGCTAGATTAGTGAAGTATATTAAGATTGCTTCTTAAACCCTAATTGTGGTTTGTGTTCAACAAGAGACAAAGAAGGTGAATGCGTACATGAGAGATGTACAAAGGGTTATGTTGACAAAAGAAGCATAGATCTAGCAAAAATGAAAAGGCAATGAATAGCAGAGTAAAGACATATCAGATTATTAGATCAGAGAAGGTATTGGAAAGAGGAGATTTGTTATCAGCATCAGAGTGCATAACAAAGGATTAGTTCTTGAGACATTCTAACTAGTATATCAGGTGAAATCTCTTAACATAGTAGTTCTAACAGACCTTTCTAAATCTCTTAGTCGAGTGCTTACTTTGTTGTAAGTTTAAATCCTTTTTACAAGGTAGATTGTAATGATCTAAAGCTCTTAACCGAGCAGACCATTAACCAGGTAGATTACATATTGTGATCAAACTTTGTAGCCCTAACAAGCACACTTTATTGCTGCAGTAGTGAAGATCTTTGTGGGTGTCATCCCCACCCCAGTTTTACCTTATTAGGTTTCTGGGTTACCAAAATCTGTTGTCTTGAGTTATTTATTTACTATCATGGATGCTACTAGTTGATAGTTCAATTATATTTATGCATGGTTGTGAATCAATTTTGTTTTAAAGGATAAAATTTTAAGATCTGATTCACCCCCCTCCCCCCCTCTTAGTATCTTGCTTTCCCATATTATATTTCCAATAGTGAATTACTTATTCTCCCTCAAGGGGGAGATCCCAATGATGGTAAATATAATTGTAGATATTGTTACTTTTTTGGATAAGGTGCGGTCTCTGAATAGTAAAAAAAATAGTATACTTCTCTTAGATCTATCAAATCTGAAAATAAAGGTTGTACCCATGCATCCAAAGAGGATTTATGGTTAAGAAGACTACATGAAGATTTTGGTTTACCTCAAGAAGCTCTTGCTCCATTATATTATGGCAATCAAAGTGACATTGCCTTGGAAAATAATCTAAATTTTCATGCAAGGACAAAACACATTTATTTTCAACATCACCTTATTAGAGATAAAATTGAAGACACAAATATTTATGTTTTTTATTGTAAGGGTGAAGACCAAGTTGCAGATATTCTCACCTAACCTCTTTGTAAATATAAAGTTCTTGTTCATTGTAAAAAAATTGGTTTGTGACCCATTGAAGGGTTTGATGTAAAACCCCTAAGTAAAGCTTAAGGGGGGTGTTAGGAATTAATATTTACTTGGGTTAATTTCCTTCTTTTGTTTCTTGTAGAATTATTCTAAGGAATCCCTGCAAGATATTTGTCCTTTTATGAGTTCTCACAACTCATTTTATTTATTCCAAATATATTTGGAATATCATATTTCCTACTTATGAGGTGATACATTGCACCCACATATGATTATAGATGGAATCTTTAGACTTGGGAGTTACTTTGTAAATCCTCTCTCTCACCTCTATATATTAAGGTGCCTCTCTCTTTTTATCATAAGTTGTTATATAATTTTGTATATTTTTCTCTTTCTCTTTATCTCATTGTAATTTCTTTAGGATTTTTTCCATCTACATAATATAGGGTTCTTTTTTATTTTTTTTCCCCATTACAAATATTGTGTCCCCTTGTTGGATTTTGGTGTGCATGTTCTTCATCGGGCTTGACCAATGGTAAAAGTTACTTTCAAACAATAGCTCTTGATTAGTTTATTTATGATTTTCCATGTCATTATTATTTTAGAAACAACAACCCATGTGAAGATGTTGGTGAAGGAGAGGTAAGAATAAAGATGTTTGAAAAAGTAGTAAGAACTATTCAACGTGATAGACATGCACTTGGTTTAAAGAAAAAATTGTTGTCACTAAAATTTTTTGATGAACAAGGTTATCGATTCAGTGGTGAGAATAGTTGTCTCAAGGTTTAAAAAAGGGAGTTTTGGTTGTGCTAAAGGGAGAAAAAAAATTCAATCTCTATAGTTTGGTTGGAGAAATTGATAATGGAGAGGTTGCAATAGTATTTGATGCAAAAATACACTTAGTTTCAACCTGACATCAAAGGATAGGTCACATGAGTGAACATGATCTCAAGGTACTATTAGATAAAATGTTTCCCCCCAGGTGCAACAAAATCTAAATATTTAAGTTTTTTGTGAACATTGTTTGTTTGGATAATATAATTGATTGAGTTTTTATAGAAGTACTACTAGAAGAAAATGAGTTTTAAACACGTATTAGACATGTAGTTGTTTGAGTTGTACTTTCTATTTTTAGTAAGTTGTCTTCAAATAGGACTATATAACTTGTTTGTTATATGCTACTCAAAGTCATGTTTTCATTCACTTTTAAAGGTTTTTGTAACTATGAAAATTCTCGACAAATAATATGAAATATCTATTATTGTGGTTTTTTTAATAGTATACTGTTACTAGGGTTTTCCACATAAATATATGTGTTTATGTTTATTTTTCTTCTCTATATGTTTTATGTACTCTTAATTTTCATAACATTATTGTTATTTATTTTGAAGTATAACATTGAACTACCTTCATCTAGTTAATCTTATGCTACCACTTCATGACCTATACATATGTGGTTTGCTTCTATGAAATGTGACAAAGACAATATTAAGGGTCATGCTCTCTTTGTATCTACACATCTTAAGTCCAATAGATGGTTTCTTGATTTAGGATCTTCTCATCATTTGGATTCATCCATGGGTATATTCTCCTCATGTATGAGTCTTGCACTTTACCACACATCTTGATGGGTAATATCATGTATATGAGTGTTAATAGGAGAAGTCTTGTTGTGTTTTATGATGGCACATTCAATCGTGTACTACATCTTTCATCTTTATCATATAATATACTTTCTATATACAAGATTAATCATAGTGGGAAAGGTAAGACAATAGAGTTCACACCAGATTCAATTCTTATCAGATACTTTCATAGTAGAGATATTATTGTAGTTTTACTATTTATCATGCCTCTTGATTGTATGAGTTCTCTTATTTTTTTCCCATTGAGCATGCAGTTCTATTGAATAATCCTACCTCTCATACATATAGAGTGGATCAAGTATCTGAGGGGAGATTTGGTCACTTGAACTTATATCTACTTCATTCATCCATCATAGTTCTTAAGACTTATATTGTAACTCTTCCTACACCTCTTACTTCTTTAGATATTAGTTTAGTGTAGCAAGTTGATAGTTCCCTTCTTGTTTTTGTTTTGTAGGATAAATAATTTCCATCTATTGCAATTTTATTTGATACATCACACATTCTAGATATTGGGGGAGTGATTGAGGATATTCCATCCTTCTTTGATGGAAAATTGTGCATTTATATCATCACATCTTTAGTTTCTTCAAAGTTTATTCATTAGGTATCTTCACGGTAGTTTGGATTTGCTTCAATTTATTTAGCATATCAAGACTTAGACATGTTAGCAACTCTTCAGTGGCTCACATCATAAAACTATTTCTTTCATCTCCTTGCATGGAGTTGCTTCTACCTTGGCTATTGGATCTATTTATTCTCAAGGGAAAGAACATTATTTTTTTCTCTTGAATTATCTTCAATATTATCTTCAAGTATTCAAATTTTGCATTGGAGCTTCTTTATTATTGGGGGATCTCTCTCTCTCTCTCTCTCTCTCTCTCTCTCTCTCTCTCTCTCTCTCTCTCTCTC
>MU226068.1:6931668-6966471 GCA_018584345.1 Thuja plicata | reverse complement strand
TCTCTCTCTCTCTCTCTCTCTCTCTCTCTCTCTCTCTCTCTCTCTCTCTCTCTCTCTCTCTCTCTCTCTCTCTCTCTCTCTCTCTCTCTCTCTCTCTCTCTCTCTCTCTCTCTCTCTCTCTTATGGGGGATATATTAATTGTACTTATGTGATCAATTTAGTACTTAAGGGGGAATCTTGAGTCATTCATTCTTGTCACATGTACTCTTTTGTATTTCTTTTTCTCTCTTTTGGAGAGGAGTTTTTTACCACTAGATTTTCTCATTTTCTTTAGTTATAAGAATTGCATTGCTTTGTACATGGGTACCTAATCAGGTCCTATTGTCGGAACCCATTCATGCTTGCATTTTGCATTCATCTTAGATTTTTAGCTACTCACTAAGTTAATCTTAAGGGGAGGGGTGTTGGAGTAAATAAGACATTATCTAATTATTTAATTAATTACATCATTTAATTACTCTATCCACTTAAGCTAATGTTAGATTTTTTTTATTTTTATTAATTTAGGCTAATAAAATCTTAATTTGTCTCATTCATTATGACTGTAACACTTGGCCCTGACTAATTTAAACTTTCTCTAGGTTTGCATCTAAGGTTTAATTCATCCTTTTTAAGAAGGATTGATTCATTCACTACAACATATTATTTTGTGCAATCAATACAAAGTTCATAGATTTTTAATCATATTATTCTTGCTTGATCCTCTTTTTGTGAAGTGGTTTACTTGTAGATGATTCTTGGCTTGTGAGGTTGAATCATCAACTTCTACATTTGGCTTGATGATTTCTAATTACCATTGACTCGACTATTTCCACTAAGAAAGAGGACAATGATTTTATCTCATAGTTTTCTTATCTATATTTGAGGGATTATTTTAAGAACATGCACAAGATAATTCAAGAGCCAATAATTGACAATTTGGTAGTAGTGAATAAGTTAGGACTAGGTTTGTAGATGCTTGAAGAGTGTTATTTATTTCTTCCTCTCAATAACATATTCTTTTAATTCAATTGTAATAATAAAAAGTAACAAAATCTATTTTATCTAACACCCACTACCATAGAATGGTGGATGCAAAATGTCTGACTAGAGGATGATTGCTAGCTTCACCACACATACTCTAATAATGATTCAAATGTTGCTTGAATAAATAGACTTGTATGAGCTATCAAATGAAGATTATAGAAATGAAGAAGATGAAGAATAATTAAACACGTAGTACATAAATGATACAGATTATAGAATTTAAGAGCCAAGGATATAAATCATGTATATTTATCCAACATCTTTAGCCTTTCTTAAAATATTGTGTATTCACTAAAATCAAAGTTGGATATACTTAAGTGTTAAGAGAAGAGGAGAAAATAAGATATGTAAAGATTATTTTTCCTACAAAAGTGTTGTTTGATATGTCTTTAAAAGGAGATGGCACCTCCACCTACTAGAGAGTTTTTTCCTACAGAAGAAAATAATTTAGAACCAATACAAATCAACTGATTTGTGTTGATTTGTTAATGCTTGATGTTATCTTCCCACTTAAATAGGTTATATCTTCATGAAAATTTGTAAAGGTTTTCAATATATGATTTTTTGCAATTGTAACCTTAATTCAAATGAAGGTTTTGTTACCTCTTTTTAACAACTTTGTCTAGTCAATGTATCTTCTTTCAATATATCTATAAATAAATTTCATTTCACCATAACCATCATGTTATATTTTTTTCATTTTACTATATTATAGGTTAGGTTTTAGATAATCTACTTAATACTATTGCGTGTAGATAAGGAACTTGTCACTTATTTGTTTTATAGGTTTTATGACCCAAGTTTGTCTCATGGTCTCTAAAAGATCCAATATTAGTATCTATGTTTTAAAAAAAACACTTTTGGTCCTAGTTAGTTATTTATTAATCCTTAAGTTTACATTAGGTTCAAGTCAATTATTTTTCTTCCAACTAGCCTACATAAAAAAATTTAAAAAAAAATTGTCATGGCTCAATTTAAGAACAATATTTCTAGGTGAAGATGATTGCCTCAATTTGTATAAGAAATAATTGTGAATATATTTTATGTAGTTTGTATATTGAATAAGGAAAATTTAAAGTGTTTAAATGATAAAGTGTGACACAAATTTTCCTTAATGATAGCAAAATGAGTACCCAAAAAGTAAATAAACCATGGAAGCATGTTGTGAAGAAGATGGGAAACTTCAAATCTAGTGTTATTTAGAGATGGCTAGACCATGGAAAAGTTACAACATGTGGTCTTAAAAGTATGAAGGTCAAGTAGAAATTATATCAAGAAGGAAATAATGATAAAATGACAATCTAGGTGGGACATTATAGTGGTAGAGATAGTTTTAAAAAATATCCTCCACATGCAAAGTCCTTTAATAATGCACATCGAAACTAAAACATTGAAATAAATATTAATTGGAAATTAAATAAAGATAATATTATCAAAAAATATTTGAAATTAATATAAAAAATGAAATACATATAATGAAACTTCACCTAAAAAAAGTTAGGTGCACTCCTTAAGGACAAAGTCATTAAAAATGTTATACCCAACAAATTCAACTAGTAACTTTGAACATGTTGGTTCCCAAATCAACAGATTGGAAAATTCTATGAATATGCCTTGCTCTATCCTCAAATCCTCCAATTGATCTGGCCAAAAAACACCTGATCAATCAAACTATGGTTGAACTCCCCTGCACTTCAGGCTCTGCAGAACCTAGGCGGGTGAACCTATTCACTGACTAAGTATTCTCCCCTAGACAATTATGTCAATTATCTAACCCTCGGTGTTACAATTATGTGTCTTGAATTACAACTAGTCAACTAAAAGACCAACAGAACAAAACACAAATAGCCACCTTTTGTCTCATGTGTTTTATATTTTTTTAACTTGCAACTACAACATATAATTCTTCACACGTGGATTTAAGATAATAACAACTTAGAGTAAATTATTATAATAGAGAACTAATCAAAAGTAAAGATTTCCACAATTGACAAGAAAAGAGAATTACTAATTATATTCAGTGAAAGAAAACTATACTGGAGAAGATATAATATTGTCTTGGAAGTCTTATGTAATAATTACTTACATTGTTATTGTTCCCTTTCTCTTCTCTCTTGATTTCCCTTTTATAATTATAAGGGAACATTTGAGACCATTACAACTTTCTCGAAAAATCATTTAGTAACTCTAAATTGAAAAATATTAATACACTTTAATATTTTAATTTTTTATTTGCATTAAATTCCTTAGGAAGCCCTTATTCCACATGTATCCTTTGTTTTCCCGCTCAAACTTAACTTTTATCTATGTGAAAGCATCATTATTTTCATCAATCTCTAAAATAATCTTCTTTCACCCTTCATATTGAATCATTTGGGAAGATAGTATAAAATGTATTTACTAATAACTCTATTTATATTTTATTCCACCTCCCCAACCAACGGTTAATCATTTAAAATGATTTATTTTCATTTTCTTCCATCTTCAAGAAAATTTTACATGTTCATAAAGCTACTCCGTTTTGTAATTTGCTAAAATATTCAATGCCTTTACATATAAATAATTTTTACTTAGATTTTACCAACCATTCTCGTAAAATCTTTCTCACTCCTCTTTTAGTTGAAACCTATAATTTCACATTAATGAAAATTTTATTTCACTCATTAGATTAATAATCCATCATTGTAAATATATTTAGCCCAAGCCCTCTTTTGCTTGCACTAATATCAAGTCATAATAATAATTTATTTATTTTTGTGTTTATTTTTACTTTTATAATGTGGCAATCCCATTTTTATTTCAATTTGCAGATTATGAACTAAGTTTGGTAACAACAATTTGTTTGGAAATCGTATGAAGCATCCCATATAGCATAGGAAATGGATACGTTGTCAAGTTGTTGTGTCTGCCTCCTCAAATTAATACTCTGCAATTTCCACATTTGTTTTCAGATTTGGATAATGATCCTTTACGCTTTTCTTCAAGTATATGTTTTTTTTAAAAGCTCTCCTCATTTGTATTTATGATTGCAACTTCTGATTGACATCCTTTACACTTTAATGGATCTCTGTACACTGTCTTAGCCAAAGATGATGCTACCAAAGTTTATGAGCACAGGGGCCTATGTTGCTTGTGATTTGGGCTCTACGGAAGTTTTGAAGCTTTTGTCGGTCCAGACTGTGATGAGGTAGGCCATTGTTTCTTTTTTCCCTTGTCTTTTTTGTATTCACCACTTTTGTTTCAACTGCACTTTTTAAGGCTTGCCACATATAATACTGCAGTCTTAACCTCTATATATAAAAAATAATAATGATCAAATCAAATTTGGATCATTTGAATCAACCAAAAATAGGTATATTGAACAAAGGTGACAGTGGGGAAGATAAACAAGATAATAAAATCTATTATAACCCAATTAGAACACCACTTCTATGGTTTTCAGAGCTATATGTGGAGGATCTCATGGATTTAAAAAAGAGGATAGAAACTATTGAAGCAAGGAATTGGGAGGAAGTGAACAAGGTATATGAATCCATTAAGTACGTGAGCAAAATAGAAAGAGAAAACAAAAATCTTAAAGAAAAAATCTTGAACATGCAGATCAAAATGGATATAAGACAGAAAGAACTTGAATTCATAAACCATGAATTGGAACAATTGAGACTAACAAGGAATAAAGGAAAAGAAGTGGACACGGTTCAATTGAAATAAATCTAGTCAACTTTGGCAGACATAGAATCCAAAGAATTGCAACTGAAGGAACAGATAGAAGAAGCCAAATCTTGGTCACAAATAGTAAATGGTTTCGCAAACAAACAAAAGGGAATTATCAAACAACAAATCAAAATTCAAATAAGAGAAGAATAGGACAAACGAGGCAAGACTGCAAATATCATTATCAAAGGGCTGAAAGACATCACAGAAAAAGAGAGAACCGATATTATTACAAGGGACTTTCTCAGAGATAATCTGAAGTGGACAGGTGGTATTCAATAAGAAAATAGGATAGGTAAGTGGTTGGATGGAGGAAGGGATAGACACATTAGATTTGTCTTGAGAAGCCTTGAGGATAAGAATATTATACTTAGAAATAGAGGGCTACTCAGAGGAACATAGTTTTATCTAGATGATGATCTAACTTTTGCTCAACAAGAGGAGCAACGGAAGGAATGGATAAAGGTAAAAATAACAAGAAATGATGAAAAGTGGGCATGGCTGAAAAATGGGAAAGCTCAAATCAATGAGCGTTTATCAAATAATAAATAGGAAATAGGGGCCCCATAGGATCACTTGAGTGCACTAAGTTGGAACTGTAGAGGTTATCCACAGAGAAGAGATCATGGGTTGGGGCTCATAGCAAAAGGGAAGGATATTATTATTCTTTTTGAAACACATGAGCATGATGGATGCATGGTCCTGGATTTTGATAGTTACAAGAAATTTTCAATTTGGAACAAGGGGACTAAAATAGGAAAAGGACATGGGGGAATCACGATGTTTATAAAAGAGAATTGGTATGGCATGGTAAAATTTGATAAAGAAGATCCAAATAAACAATACATATGGCTACGAATAACAGTGAATGAAATAATTCTCAGATTGGCTTCTTGTTACTTTGCCCCAAAAAACTTTGAGTTCTACAACAATATGAATTTAAACATTGATGATTTGTTTGCATCGTTAAAAAAAGATCTCTTTATTCAACACTATAGGTGAAATTATGCTTGTTGGGGATTTCAATGCTCGAACAGCTAACAACCAATATTTACATTTGAACAATGGTGAAAAAGGAGAGAAAAATCATTTATGGTTGGAAGAAGGCAATGATCAACCTTGCAAAAGAGCTTCACAGGACGGTAATGACAATGTTTCTCATTTTGGGGTAGAATTATTGGGGTTGTGTAGTCTGTTTGACATGGTTATTTGTAATGGTATGAGAGACTAGCCAACTTTGGGGGATATCACTTTCAAGATGTACAGTGGTTAGAGTGTGGTGGATTATGTTATTTTCTCACAAAATTTTACTTCTAGAGTGATAGAGCTCGACATTGGTGAATGTCTTATAGTAATGAAATCTGATCACATGACCTTCTATATTAGATTGGACTTTGTTTCAGGTAATTCGTGTAATAAATATGACCTCCACATACAAAAATAAGCTATTAACAATGGTAGTATACTCATAAATCAGGAGAACGAGGTCATATTCAGTGATGCTCTTAAACAACAACTTCTTGAAATAGATAATATTTTTATTGATGAAAGGGATGATAAGGAGATTGAGTATTTACATAGTAGCTTGTTGATTCCCATTATATACAAGGTGTTAAAGGCATGAAAAATATCTTCCAATAGGAAGAGGGATGCAAATACGTTTCTAGAAAATTTGTGGTATGATGAACAATGTAAGGTTGTCAAGAGAGTTATCAGATGGAAGGGAAAGATCCGAGCAAAGAAAACAAGAAGATTTAAACTTGAAGTTGATCCAAGCCAAAAAAAAATTTAAAAAAAAAAAGAGGACTATGTTAATGCAAGGAGGGAATTAATACATCTAGGAAAATACAATCCCAAAGACTTCTGGAAGGAACTTAAATAGAGAAAAAAAGAAAACAGAAATTAATATTACCGATGATCAATGGTTAGAGTATGCTAAGATACTTTATGAGAGAACGCATGAGAAGAACTCTCCCCTATTGTTAACAGCTTGGTGGATTTGTTCACGGTGGATGATGTCAAAATGAGAATAAATAAATTGGAAAGTGGTAAGGCAAGTGACATAGATGGGCTTCAAGATGAATTTTTAAAATGGGGAGTTGATCTTCTTTCCCCCCACATAATAGGAATCTTCAACAGTGTCATTTGGGATGGGATTTCAGTTGACTGGACCACTAGTGTGGTTATTCCTCTCTTTAAGAGTGTGGATATCAATAATCCATCTAGTTATCGGACAATTATGGTCAATCCTCTCTTCAAAAATCTATTTGGGAGCATGGCAGAGCATAGAATCAGCAGTTGGGTTGAAAGTGAAGAAAAAAGAGAAAAAAGGAAAGTGGATTTCATACCCAAACATTCTACCATTGATCATTGCATCACTCTTCAAAATTTGATAAACAAAATATGGGGCAACTAGGGAGGAGAAGCTTATTGTTGTTTTGTAGAATTCAAGAAATATTTTGACACAGTTCCTAAAGACAAGTTGTGGAACAGAATGGAAGAATTAGAAACTCCAAATGTGTATAGAGAAGTGATGCATAGGCTTTATAAGAGAGTTAGAGCCAAAATCAGAATTAAGGAGGGAATATCTGAATGCTTTGGCAGTGACATTGTTGTTAAACAAGGATGTCCATTATCTCCCACTTCTTTGGCTTATACATTGATAAATTAGAAGCTTGGTTAGACAAAATGGGTGGTGAAGGAGTCCATTTGGAAGGATACTTGGTGAAGCTTCTTTTATATGTAGACAATCTTATTCTGATTTCAAAAATTGATCAAGGGTTAAGAGATCATTTAGAGGCTCTGGAGCACTTTTTTCATGAAGCGGGGATGCATGTGAACATCACCTAAACAAAAATTATGATTTTTTCTTTGAAGAGGAAGGAAAAACATTTTTCCTTCATTTTTTAAGGTAGCCCATTAGAAATCATGAAAGAATACAAATACCTGGAGATTGACTTCCATTATAAGCTCAACTACGAGACTTGTAGAGAAAAAAGGATTTAGGTAGGGTGGAAAGAATCCTACTTACTTTAGAATAGATACAGATATGTTGAGCTTTGGGACTGGAAAACCAATAAAACTTTATTTGGTTTTTTGGTCACTTTGGTTGTCCTTTATGGCTGTGAAGTTTGGGGAGGAAGCACAACAACATGTGGATGGAGAAAGTTAGGAAGGATTGAGAAACACTTAATCACAAGTAGCCTCAAAGTCAAGACTCTGGTGACTTATGAAATTCTATTAGCAGAAGCAAGTATGTTCCCATTGGAGGCATCAATGATAACTCGACTATTAAGCTATTTAAAAAAACTTGAAAACATGGATAACCAACGATGGCCCAAAATTGTGATGAAAGTGGGTTTGGAGCGTAGGGGATGATCACAAGGCTTCACTTGATAAAAACATGGGGATGATTTTGGTCGTACTTTCTAACATGAGAACCAGCTCGTTCAAACACCAAGGTGACTCTGCATATCTTCTGGAAAAGATGGCAATGTGTACCTTAGCAGAGTGGATGGTAGTCTCAATAATTGAGGGAAATGAAATTCCAAGCTCCTTTTCTTCAGAATCAAGAAACGCCTCTATTCCCAACTATTAAAGGGAGTTGTAAAGTTGAGTAGCAAGAGTTTGTTTGACATTGGGACCTTTGTGGTTGATAAAAACATCGATCAAACAATTTTAGAGATTCACAAATTTTCCTTCTTTTGTTGAAATGTTCTATTCCAGAGAAAACATTAAACTCCTCAATTGTTTGGTGAGATGTAGAAGAAGATGTCACTAATTTCAATTCAATCGCTTATAACGAATAGGATTTAGCTGCAGCATGCATAAGGAAAGAGAAGTTTATGTGGGAGAGGAATTCTAGCTGAATTAAATAGATCATACCATAGTTAGGATCAGTACTTTACTAGTTGTTTCCTAGAGCGAGTAGTGAAAACACTTGGAAAATACACAAGACGTCAACCTGCACAAAGGAAGAGGCATATTCAATCAATTCTCAATATGTCCAACACCTAGAAGATGAAAGAAAATGCTTATAAATTACGGTCGGCCTTAAACGGCACTGGTCGTGTAGAGCACTCTAAACCAGGACATCTCTCGTTCTCGTTCTCATTCACATTTCCTTGTCCCTTTCTCGCATCAAAATCTTGTGGAAACCTTGCATAGTAAATTCAGTTCCACGATGAATCTGACATTAATCAACATAAACAATTAAGAGAACTACGTAATTTTTGTCATGATGGAAGTAAACAATGTTTGTTCTCAACCAAGAAAAACATAATCATGATAGCATGCTCTTTACTTAGAATTCAACATTGCAGAGGTTATTTAGATGTGGTGCCTTATAAAAAGTCTACTACAACCATGATTTTCTATGAGGACTTCAATGTGAAGGAACAACCAAAATAAATTAGATATCTTTGCAAACTAGGATTAACATGTAACATCCAATAAATAAAAAACCAGAAGTCAGCACAACAAAATACTATCAACTAAAGAGATGTCCATCTAACTAATTTGTCTTATTCCAAGAAAATAGAGTATTTTCTAGATGTAACTTTCCAAAGTCATAACTTATGCATTTTACACGACTGTTGTCTAAAAAATTCAATGTGTCTTCTATCTTAAAATGGAAACCTGCAGCCAAAAACAAGGGAAACATGCATAGGAATGTGGGCCAAAATACAGATATCTAGTCTGTCAAAACTGTTAGAGCTCATGTTGTCAAAAAATATTTTAATATCAATGACAACAAAATGACAACATTCCACACAATTTTAAAATGGAGAGCGGCAATGGCTCTAGAGGTAATGTTCATGGCGGTCATGGCCCTGGGGCTTGAGGGTTTGATAGGAGCTGTTTAAACTTCTCCTATCGAGAAACCTACCAATCCAGTCAAAGGATTCCAAAGAAAATGTTCTGGGATCCTTCCAGAACCTACAATACAAATGGCTCCCTTCGAGCCTTTATCTCTCCTCAGACATGGAAGGGGCCGATAGCAGATCCTCACTCTATATCCAGTGGCTTCAATGGCGGGCGAGGACAAAATAGGCGGTTGTAGGGTGGTTGGGTTCCCCCAAGGAAAGACCTTTCGCAGACTTATGAAAACAGATGGAAAGGAAGGAAAAGGGAGAGAAGACACCCTCCTTATTAGAACAGGAATAGGTCCCTGACGCTTCCTAATCATTTCAATTTCAAATAGATAGAATCTAAGTTCTGGTAGCCGAAAGAACCAGGATCATCCAAACCAGTAGATAGAACTGATGTCCAAATGAAGAAACCGACTTCAAAGGTAGATGACACCCTCCTTATTAGATCTTCATCTATTGTCATAAATAATCTTCAATGGTCAGATTCTATGATTAATCTAAATGAAACTGCCTTTTTCTTGAAATGGCTTAGCCCATGGCCATCTCTTAGTAAGATCCAATCTTGGATAGAATCCAACTGGGGGAAAAACTTTGAACTCAAAACCCTCAAGAATGAGTTCCTCTTGGTGGTTTGCCCCTCGAAGGTAGACAAAGACTAGATAATAGAAGGAGGACCTTTATTTTTGGATGGTCTTGGCTTCTACATCTATGACTGGAAGCCTAACTTTAATCCTGATAAAGAGGAAGTGGAAAATATTGTTGTCTGGATAAAACTCATCAACCTCCCATGGGAATATAAAAATGAGGAAACCCTTAAATTAATAGGGAATAGCATTGGTCTTTTTCCGAAAGCTGAAGAGGTGGTAGATAGAAATGAATTTTACATTTACACTAAGATCTTAATTAAGATGCATAAATGTTACCAAATCCCAGACATGGTGGTGTTAGGGTCTGCTCATGGTGAATGGAGACTACAAGTAGAAGCTGAAATGGTGAACTTATTAACTAAAGCCACTAGAGCTCAAGATAAAGGCAAAGGTCTTGAAGTGAACAATTGCATTGATTGGATAAAGGAGTGTGAATCATGCCGAACTACTCAACCTCAGTGGTCGATCCTTTATGAAGAGGACATGAGTTTTAACAAAACAACGGAGTCCATTTCCTCTTCTCCTTCAAACAATCATGATCCTCCTGTGATGAATCACAAAATCATAGTAAAATCCCCTTCGACCTCCCTTCATATGGATTTGGATAGTCAAATTTCCACCCAAGTGGTGAAATCAACACCTCAGTCTCCCATTGTGCCTGACTCTACGGATATCAGGTCATAGTCACCTAACCACTTGGAGGACAAGACAGGGGACCAGGGCAGCAAACCTGACTTTCCCAACCAATCAAAATCTCATGCAGAAGGTGATGACCTCTTGACAGGCTGTGTTGGGAGCCATCCTCTACCATGCTGGGATATTGAAATTTCTCTAGAAAAATCCAGAGATGAGGCATGATGTTATCTGCCCTCCACTCTGCCTTCAGCTCTTAACAAGGAAGCACTCAAGTTCAACCCTCTGGCCAAACCTGATCATGGTCTGACTAGGAGCTATAAAAAATCCTCTCCCTCTTTGTTTGTCTTTGGACCTGTTCCTAAGCCATCTTCTCAAGAACGCATTAGCTTCTTTCACCCTATCCTGGCCGCTCTCAATCAACTACATGATGCACAAGATAAGTCTCCTCATAATGTTCATACTTCGGATGAAGTTAATAATCTTGAAGGACAAATCTCCCTCATTCTCAATTTGGAAAGTTCTTTAAATGATGCCAGAGATAGTGGAGATAACCTCCTTGATAATGCCTCTAATGCTAGCTACTTTAGTGATGAGGGAGAGGGTGATTTTTTGGGAGTGGAGGACATAACCAATGTTCTGGAACAAAGGGGATTAAATCCTTCTATGTCTTTAATCAAAAAACCCAAACTAGGAGAACAGGAGAGAAGGGGCAAGAAATCCACCAAAGAAATGTTGGAGCAAGCTAGGTGTGCAGCAGACCAAACAATACTGTTGAGGTCAAGGAAAAGTTTCACCTTTTCCCGGAAGCAATGAGAATCCTCTCATGGAATGTCAGGGGCTGCAATGCCCCTAAAAAATCTCGCTTGCTCAAATGTGGTCTTGATCAAGTGAGGGCGGACATCATTTTACTTCAAGAAACCAAACTCAAGGGTGATGACATCAAGTTCTTCCAGCATAAATTTTGTAGATGGAAAAGTGTATTCTCAGAGGAAAATGGTGCTTTTGGAGGCCTTGGTATTCTTTGGGATGACAGGGTGGTGGAGGTAGTCCTAATAAATCAGTCTTCAAATTGGCAATGGATTGAGGTATCTTCTAAGCAATTGCTTTCTTGCTTTTATTTATTCAATGTTTATGGCCCTAATAACCCTAACGAAAAGAAAGCTTTATGGAATGACTTATCCAATCTCCTCATGGACAAGGAAGATGATCTTTTTATATTAGGAGGGGACTACAATGCCATTCTCAGCCCTTCAGATAAGAAAGGTGGCAAAGGATGGCTAAGCAAAAGTCAGAATGACTTTGCTGGATTTGTTCTAAATAATGGGTTAACAGAATTGAAGTTCAGATCTGGAAATTTCACTTGGACCAACAAGAGAAGTGGGTTCACAAATATAGAGAAGAAGTTAGACATATTTTTTCTAATGGGTAACTGGGAAGATCAGGACTAGTTATGCACAACAGATATCCTACCAATTGTTGGCTCAGATCACTATCCGATTCTTTGTAATATACAAGAAGACGTTGCTCCTGACCGTGCCCCATTCAAATTTTAAGCCATGTGGTTGAGGGCGGCAGAATTTCATACCAACATTGAACATTAATGGAATAATGCTCCAAAACAAGAAGGAAACAAGTCCTTCATCTTCTTTAAAAGCTACAATTTATTAAAGACCATCTTAAAATTTGGAATAGAGAAATATTCAAAGATATTTTTGTGGAAAAGTTGCAACTAGAACAAAGCTTGCAATCTCTTAATGATAAGATCATAGCTGAAGGTATGGATGAAAAGTCTTATTTGGAGGAACAATCCCTTCTAAGACTCTATAAAGAAGTGTTGGCCAAAGAAGAAATCCATTGGAAACAAAAATCCCGTGAGACCTGGCTCAAAGAAGGGGATCGTAATACTAAATTCTTCTATAAATCTGTCAAGACTAGAAGAGCTGGTAACAAAATCTATAATATCACTACTAAGCAGGGGGTCACCTCCACAGATCCAAAGATTATAAATTAGGAAGTTGTTAACTTCTTCCAAGAGACTTTTAATCAAAATCAGCTCCCAAGGCAAGATAATGAGGAACTGTTCAACCTCATCCCAAATACTGTCACAGTAGCACAGAATGAAAAGCTTATGAGCCCTGTCTCTTTAGGAGAAGTAAGAAAATCTTTATTTGACATGGGTGGAGACAAAGCCCCGGGTCCAAATGGCTTTCCAGCACTCTTTTTTCAAAAAACTTGGGACATTTTAGGAGAAGACTTATGGAAAATAGTTGAATAATCTAGAGCTAAAGGGTTTATCTTGAAGGATTTCAATAACACTTTCATCGCATTGATCCCCAAGCAATCTATAACTAATTCCTTTTCTGAATTTCAGCCTATTTCTTTATGTAATATTGTTTATAAAGTAATAGTCAAAGTGGCTGCAAATAGGCTCAAGCCCATTCTTAAGCATATTATTTCTGAAGAACATAGTGGATTTGCTCCCAATAGATCAATTTTTGAGGGCATCATTATTGCACATGAAGCAGTGCATACAATTAAAGATGCAAAATTCAATAGAATGTTGATTAAACTCGATATCAAGAAATCCTATGACCATGTAAATCGGGACTTTCTTCTTAGGATACTTACAAAATTTGAATTTGCAAAAGGTTGGGTGAAATGGATAGCCAGCTGCATCAACACCCCCAGATTTTCTATTCTTGTGAATGGCACCCCTCAAGGTTTCTTTGAAACCTCAAAAGGTATTCGACAAGGTGACCCCATAGCCCCCTTTTTATTCATAATTATGGCTGAAGTCTTGGGTAGACTTATCAGCAGCAAGAGATTGGATGGCAATTGGCAAGGGATTAAGATTGCAGCAGGTATTCCCTCCTCCACACATCTGCAATTTGTGGATGATAACCTCTTGTTGGGAGTTGCTTCACTTCTTGAAGCTCGTGTCATAAAGTCTACCTTAGACCATTACAGTAGGGTCACTGGTCAGAGTGTCAATTGGTAGAAATCAGAGATCTTCTTCTTTCATATAGCCAACAATCTGCAAAAACAAATTAGTGATATTATGCAAATCAAGATAGGCAAGCTTTCGAGTAAATATCTGGGAGTGCCTTTATTTGATGGTGCCTCCAAACCGCACTTGTGGAAAACCCTTATGGATTCCTAGTTTAATCATATGGAGGGATGAAAGAGCAGATGGCTCACATCGCCAGGCAGAAATCTTTTACTCCAAGATGTGGTGTCAGCCATTCCTATATACTCTATGAGTTGTTTCAAGATCCCTCACAAAGTTTTAGATTCCATTGCTAAAATAATGAGGAAATTCTTTTGGAATGGAGCTAAAGAAGGAGATAAATGGCCCCTCGTTGCTTGGGATAAGATTTGTAAGCAAAATAAAAATGGGGAAACTGGACTGAAGGATTGGCGGAAGATGAACTTGGCACTGGGGGCCAAACTGGTTTGGCATATGTGAAGCCAACCGGATAGTTTATGGGTCAAGATACTCCGATCCAAATACTTAGACTCTCCGTAGGATGAAAGAATCCTCACCATTGTTAACCCCCCTAAAGGCTCTACAATCTGGAATTTTCTTCTAGACTACATATCTATCATCACTAGACATGTCTCATGGCATGTTGGCAATGGAAACAAAGCCTTGTTTTGGGATGATTCTTGGAACAATCACCCAATTTGAAAGGAGGATAGAAGATTTGATGATCTGAGAACTCTCTTCACTAAAAATTGGGGCTCTAAGTTGGTGGATTACCTAGAATGTAGGGAGTCCCCTCTTGGACCCATGTGGCAATGGAAACCTTTGGATGGTCTTATCCTCTCTACCCCGTAGAGAGACCTTATGGAAGATCTTTTTAAAAAAATGAAATTCACTAGAATCGAGATTTTAGATAAGTTTATTTGGTGTAAAGCCAAGAGTGGGGCTTATTCAGTAAAGCTTGGGTTCCTATCCCAAGAGGCTGAGGAGGATTTATTACCTTGGAACACAAATCTATTATGGGATAGACACTGCTTACCAAAGGCAGGAACTTTTGCATGGATAGCAGTGCAAAGAAGGATTTTAACAGCTGAAAGAAAGAAACATTTTGGCCTCCAAGGCCCAACTCGATGTGTGTTATGTAAATCAGCTCAGGAAGATGTTGATCACCTACTTGTTCAGTGTCCTTTTTCAACTGCATGTTGGGATATGGTTAAAGAAAAATTGGAGTTGATTGGACCCTTTCAGTAGGGCATCAAAGAAGTGTTTCAAAGCTGGTCGATCCCTCAAAAGCAAACAGCCTTGTCTGGGTTATGGAATGCATGCCCCTCCATCATCATTTGGGACATTTGGAAAAAATGTAATAGACACATCTTTCAAGATAAGGAAAGATCCCTATCTAGTATCAAGGCGAGTATTTTAAATGCTATTGAAGAGACTATGCAAGCTGCCCTTACTACCTCTACGAGCAGTTTTCTTTACACCAAGGCCGACAGGCAACTTCACTGTAATTGGCCAAGCTTGAAACTAAGGAATGGTAATATTAAAGATGTGCATGTCCAGAATAAAAGAAGATCAGAGCTGAAGTGGGATAAACTGAGTCCAAGATGGGTCAAAATTAATTTTGATGGTGCCTCTAAAGGCAATCTGGGACCCTCAGGGGCTGGTGTTGTTGTCAAAGATAGCAATGGAGATATTCTAGCTCTAGCTGCTCAGAGGCTCAATAATGGAACTAATAATGAAGCCAAAGCCAAAGTAGCACTGTTGTCATTACAATTGGCTAAAAAGCTGAATCTTCAGAATATACACTTAGAAGGTGATTCACAAATCATAATTACTGCAATTAAAAATGGGGCAGCTAATGCATGGCATCTGAAAAAATATGATTGAAGAGATCTCTCATCTCCTACGCTCATTCCCGGACTTCAAAATCACCCATGTCCTTAGAGAAGGAAACCAAGAGGCTGATATAGTCTCCAAATGGGCTATAAGTCCTATGATGAGCAATGAGCCCTGTTTTGAAATTTTCCCAAAAGAGATTTTTTGCAACTAAAAGTGTTTTTTGTTGCAGGTTAACACCCATGTTCTAGATTTGTACTATTATGCAGGTGTCGCTTCACTCATTTTGCAAGTTGCAGTGGTCGATGTGACTTATGCAAATGGACTACGGCTACTAGTGAATGGATGTAATGATGCATCTTGTAGGATGTTATGTTCGATGCGCTTGTTGCAAGTGGATAACTTCTTCTGATGAAAGACTAAATGGACAGTTCTCGAACTACTCTTCTAGTTTTGGCGGTGTTATTTCCCCGTCAAGGACTATTGTCAGCTCAGGAAAGATAGTTTTAGGAACCTTTCAGTGCCTCCTGGTGAACATAGAGTTCTCATGTGATTAATCCAACAGGACTACACTCTGTTTAAGGAAAGATTCCTGATTTGAGCTATTGTCAGCTGAAATGACCACAAACTTCTCCCTTACTCCAGCCTATCTATAGTTTAAAACCACCCATGACCTCCTTCAAATGCATCTCTGTTCATTTCCATTTATGTCTATTATATGGAGGTCAACATGGAAGCTACATTCTCGGTCAGAACCAAGAAACAGCAAAAAGCAGTTGAGGGACTAGCCAGCATTGAGAGGATCTTAGGCTTGTTGAACATAAAGCATGAAGGGTTGGCTGACATTGTTCAAAACATCCTCAGTAGCCAATATCAGGAGAGATTTGCTAAGCGCAGATCTAATGTAGATATCATCTCCTTGGTGATAGCATGGGCCCTGCAGCTCGGGGAGTCTGAGAGCGAGGTCAAACGCATAACCGAACTCCTCTTTGATCTGGAGTTACTTCTGGGTCTTGAATCAATACTAGAATGGGTTGTTCCCGGTGTAGGGCTTGATTATAGTGAATTTTTTGTTGAACTAAAGGATGGTTTCAACTACGGTCGTGTCCCCTTTCTCACCTGGTGGAGAAATGTCGATCAAGGTGCTTATCAAAAGGATATTGCAAGCAATTGGAAGACACTGAAGTCTATGGTGGGGGACTTAGCAAGGCCAGCTGAGATGAGGGAAAAAGCTGTTTTCAAGGAAGTTCCTAGGAAAAAATGTGGGCAGAGGCATGGAAAACAGCATGCTCAGTAATGAAGTCATATCCATGGTGGTTATGATCCTTTGTTTGTAATTTTTTATATGACTGAGTGCTCTATATGCCTCAAGTCTTATCATCCGTGTCCTCTTTTGGTTTTCTTCTAAGCATAATGTCATATCTGTTGTAATCATACTACCAGCCTGCTTTTGCTTACTATCTATAGGGATTAGTTTCTATATTCTGGCTCTTTCGAGCTGTTAAGCCTCTATGCTTATATATTTAAGATGTAATCCTTTTCTTTAATATATAAAAAATCAAAAATTTGTTACAGACCAAAAAAAATGACAACATTCCAACAAACTCCCCCTTTGTCATTGATGGCAGAAAGCACAAAATTGATACCATGTATTATGGTATACCTTGTGTCATGTGTGTGTGTGTGTGTGTGTGTTCTACTATACCCTTATGTTTCCCCCTTTGACATTAATGGAAAAGGGTGCAAAGATGCAAAGACTTTGCAACTTAAATTTAAAAAAACTAGAATAAGAAGCTCCCCCAAAGTGAAATGCAATTTTTTTGTACAAATGACAAAAAGATTCATACTTATGCAAAAAAATTCAAGTGGAGATAGTTGACACTTTGAACTTTTGAACTTTAACATTCCATGTGTCCTTGTTGTTGTCCTATGCCAAAATTACATTTTCTAGAAGACCATTTTGAATCTCCAATGTTTTTAAGATGTTTTATCCTTCTTCAACAGAAGTGGAATTTGGATCAAATGGGATAATTTTGTGTGCCTTGCAAAAGGCACGTGAAACCAGGCTTACATTCTCACTAATCAAATCTCAAAAAATTTCAATAGGTAAAATTATGTTATCTCTCTATTGCTAGAGCTCAAAGTATTTCTTTCTTAACTCCTCAATTTCAAAGCTAATGGAGCCAATTAAACAAATCTTATTCCAAATTGAAACTATGATATATTACCTTTATGTGAGACTCAATAGAGTTATTTCATTTCTTATTTCTTTAGTGGCCTTAGGCCATTGTAAACTGAAGTGATACAAAGTGTGTTCTTCCTTGAGGCAAGCTCTACCTTTGGACACAGACTCAATAAACCATTTATGTACAACACCACACCTTAACTTCAGTACAAATAATATATTATCTTTTTCATTCTCCAATTCATTTTCTACAAAATCCTAGTGACTAGAAGCATATGCTTTAAAAGATTGCATCAACAATCTGAAGTTTTTTGCACTTAATGTTGAAGGATTAATAGAACTTCCAAGAGTAACATTATGTAATGTTTCCATAATTTCTTCAATCAATTTATTATTTTTCTACTTGTCATCAATTAAATATTTCTTTCAAGATGTGATAAATGCATCACAAATCTAGAAATTGTTCATAGGATCCATCTTACTCAGATCAAAGAGTAGTTTTGATGAACTCATCAGTTGGAAACACAACTACATATTGAGTAGATCGTCTAAAGAGTTTTCAGATATATCAGATGATGTATTACTATCTATTTCATGCTTATTCATTTCCTTCCTTTCTTCCCTTGATTCGTTCTTTTCCTTTTCTTCATTTTCTACTTCAACGTTAGTATCTTTGTTCCTTTCTTTATCAACTATCCCAGTTTTAGTATCGATTCTGTTATCTTCCTTTGAAAACTAATCTTTATGTGTTTCTTCTATAGAATATTCTGGAGTATCAGTATTTTTTGCTTCTTCAAAGTTTTTTATGATAGATAGAGGGATGATGTAATCTAATACATTTTCTAGAGGTGGAAGGGATATATCACCGATGTTATTTTTAACTGTAACGTGTTGTGCCAAATTGTCCTCTAGTGATAGAGATGAATGGATAGGCTTTGTGTTGCTTTGATGTTCCAGCACCATATTTCAATGATTCTTCAATTGAGAAAATTTCAAGTTTTGTGTCCATATCCTTGAGGGACTCCACAATTTTTATCTTTATCTTCTAAAATACTTCTTTATCTTTATTTATCAGAATGTCCTTTCTTTTATTGGATCTAAATTTATTGAGATAAACTTCTTTCAAAGATGTCTTTTATGCATCTGATGGGGTAGCACCAATGGTATCTAGTGCATAATGTCTTATCTTCTTTTCATCTTCCATTGCTTCCTTTCTTAACGTTTCCAACACATTCTATAGATCTTCTAGAATGTCCTGCTTGAAATCAACATCTTCAACACTGGTAGAAATCAACATTGATCAACACTGGCAGAAATCAACATCTTCGACATCCATTCAAATTACGAAAATAGACATCAAATTTCAAAACACAAGACATCAGGAGCTCATCTAACATATCATCACGCAAATCAAGGCACATTGACTAGTTATCCCACACCCAATGAGCGATGACTTGCATTTTTTGGGTGTGTCTTTCCTTGCACCGAGCATGTGAAACATCGCACCCGGTGTGTGATGGCTCGCAACCCATGTGCGTAGAATCACACCTGGGGTGCAAAGCCTCACACACAGGATGTGAAGCATCGCACCCGGTGTGCGATGCCTCGCACCCAATGTCTGAAGCCTCACACACGGGTGCAATTTCGCACCCGGTGTGCGACACCTCGCACACGGGGTGCGACTCGGTGTGCAACGCCTCACACCCGATGTACGATGTCTCGCACACGAGTGCAAAACTTCGGACCCCATGTGCGAGGCACCACGGCCAACCGCCATATTCAAAATCAAACCCTAGCTGAAGGATTTCAAAAAAAATTAATAATAAAAGAAGGTTTTTTCCGACACATATCGGGGGGCCATAATGCTCAACTCTCTGATACCGATGCATCCAATTATCTTCTTCTCCACCACAAGAAATCAAGTACTTTCATCAAAATGCAAATGAGAAATAAAATCTCACAATCATTCCTAAAAAGTTACTTTTTGAAAATATGGGTATTTTGGTGGGATTTTTATCAAAAGGGGAAGATTACTATTTCTTTCTTGCTTGGGGCATTTTTATCATTGTTGAGTACACCATATATCGTGATTTAAATCATAAAGGATGAATTTGATCGATTTTTTGAATGTCAATGAAATCTTTTTACTCAATTTGAATATATTCCAAATCATTTTGATTTTAATCTCAAGGGGGCATACTAGCACCATAATGCATAATTTTGCGAATTGGGGCACTTTTTAAAATCGAGGACATCGAATGTTGAACTTTAATTTTTTTTAACTGGGACATCAAAAGAGATCAATTTTCACATCAGAGATATCACATTATCAAGGAAACATCAGTATCATCATCAAAGCGACATCATCATCAAAATATGCATCTTAACATCATATCAGGGATTCACATCTAGACATCATATCAACATCATATTAGGGATTCATATCGAAACATCATCATCATGATCGCATCAAATCAATGTGTGGCATTTGCATACGCCTAAATTTGGTCAACACAAGTCAAAGCAAAAATAATCAAATACAAACCATTTTGAATTAATTGTGATCAATAAATCGAATAACTAGGTAATTAAATTAATCATTTAATTACTTAGTTCACTAATTGATTAAATTCAATTCAATAAATCAATCGTGGCTAAAGTGATTATTTCTTTTAAATTAATTAAATCTTAATATTTCTCACCCACCACTACATGACAAAAAATCACTCAACCAATGGGGAATGAGGAAAGCAAGCACATAGATCACCAAAAGGTTTTGCTATCTTGACCACTCAATCTTATAAGTCAATCTTGTCCACTCAAATGGGACACATCACTCATACTTAACCTCAACCATACTTTGACCATGGTTATCTTAACTTACCCCCTATACCTTGGACAAATCTATAAATAGGAGGCATAAACAAGTGCAAATCACCAATTTACTTTACTACTTCGCCAATTTAAATCCATTATAATCATAGCAATTGTATTTTGTTGAATTGTGTATCCATTAGAATTTAGCATTTTGATAGTTTGAACATTGTTAAGTAGTGTTATAATGGCAAATTGGCATTTAGCTTAGTTTTTCATCATTATCTTGCATCATAGATCAAATTGTGCATCATTTAGCTTAACATCATTAATCATAGATCATTCTCATTTTCTCAAGTTGTCGCTAGGATCTCTAATGCAGTGAGAGCAATAGTCCTTGGAAATAGAGAGCAATGAGACGCTCAATGGGTTTGTCATTTCACTTTGTTTCATCATACTTTATCTTCAAATTGATTTGACTAACTTGTTACTAATATTTCATTGAGTTTGTATGCAAATTCTACATACATACTACACTACGATTTGGTATTTTTGTTGTTGCTTCCCTGATGATTTTAAGGAGATTCATTTCAGAATTTCTATTTCAATTCAATAATATGTGATTTTCTGTATAATTTATTGGATAAGAAGAATTCAATTGCATGCAAATTGTTTGTTTAATTTTCTATGAAACTATTGGAAAATCTGAAACAAAATATCATAGGGGGATATTACAGAACACAGGAAGAACCCAATCTAGGCAACCTCCCTCTTTCTCCTCCAGACATAAAACTGAATTGAAATCACTTGCCACAACCCAGGGAAGAAGAGGAACAGTCTCTCTAACATACCGAATATGGGACCAAAGCAAGGCTTTGCCCTAGAAATCTATCGGGACATACACATTAGTAACCAAAATGCATTCACCCAGCTCCAAACTAAAAGTAACCAGAGAAAGAGTGAAGGGACTAGAGATCCACCATTGTGGAACAATCTTCCTTGAATCCCAGAAAAAGGCCAACCCTCCATAAACACCCACGGGTCCAATACATTGACACTAACCAAAGCCCCAAACAGTAGGAGCACACTGAAGCATGATATCAACAGAGGGCTTAGTCTCCTAAAGACAAAAAAATAATCCAGAGAATGAGTTGCAACCAAATCATGAATAGTCTTTGTCGAGGAATGTTATTTAGCCCCCTAACATTCCAGAAGAGAACAATCATTGAGGAGATTGGGAGAAGTGAGCATCAATAAGCTTGGCAACCCCTTTCCACCAACAAATCTCCTACAGATTTAATCTTCTCTTGATCCATTTTACAACCAACTTTAGAAGAAGTATCATAAGAAACTTTCTTGTGAGGGTGTTTGCTTCAAGCCCAAACCCAACAAAAATCCTTGTCCCTTACTAGGTAACTTCACTGCCTTAGCTAAATCAGCCAAGACAATGTCATCTTGTAAGTCAATGGGATTACAAGGATTCCCTGACATCAAGATAGAAAAAGAACCATCCTGATGAGGCCCAACAAGCTGACTCAAAACTGGTAATTTTTTCTCCTGCATAATATCCATACCCATTGTAGCTGTCCTAGAAGCATCAACTAAAATCCCTTCCTCCAAGGCCAAAGAGTCCAACACCTCAAAACGATTAAAGTTATCATCAGGCTTCCTATAAGGATCTTTTTTGGCCTCTCCCATTGGCTCAAGGCTTAACAGACATAAAACAATCTTCATAGGAGCCTTACCCTTGTCCCCTTTATCTGCCTTTGGAACTAGAGGAGAGTCGTCAACAAGAAGAACCAACACTTATTTTTTAACTCGAGGACATTGGCACTGCAAATGACTATACTGATGACATACCCAACAACGAAAAGGAGGGACTCATATTCAAGTTGTTTTTATTAAGGTAACAACAGGTTTTGAAGGGACCCCGAAACCCTTTACATAGTAACAGAAAGATAAACAGGAAGCAACAAGAAAAACAACGAGTTGTCAAGCATGACAGCACACCGAGAAAGGGCTAAAACCTAGATAGAACTTTAGAGTTCAGAACAAAGCAAAACAGCAAATTACAAGCAGCAAAAACTCCCAGCAGTCGAAGAACAAAAAACTTCTAGCCCCCAACAACCTCCAGCGAAGCAACTAAACATTTTCCATCTGGTCTTCCAACATCTGAACTTCGACCATCTGAAGTTCCAAGCACTAGATTGAATCCCTCAGCTTGGTAATATCTTTGGCCTGGATATCGGTTTTCCTTTTTGTGCTAGAGCATGTCCTAGATCCAGGACCCGAAATCCGAATTTCTTGAGGGTCTTCATTCTCATGCTTTACCTTGTCATTGTAGTTACTCTCGAGAAGATTATAAACGGATTTCAAATTATCCACAGAGTTTTTCATGCCAATTTTGCTAATGTTAGCAAGTTTTTTCAAAAATGCTTTGTTGTTGTTTATCTTGTCGGTAATATTTTTAAGCATGTTATCTACCAGAATGCTAATCTTTTTATCCATGTTGTTAACCTTATCAAACACATCATTACCTTGTTGATACATAACTAAGTCATTGCACATTTTGTCCACTATATCCTCCAACAAAGAAATTCTATCTTCCATACTTTTATGGTTAGCTTTCATCTGGTTCATGTCATCCTGAATCCACTTATCCATTTTGTAGCTATTCTCTGCTTTGTTTCTAGCCATTTGAAGGAAGGTAAGAGAAGCCATCCTTTTAACATTGACCTCCCTCTCACGGAGCTCGTCATTAAGGCTTCTATTCTTCTGATCATTCTTCACTTCACCTTTATCATTCGGGGTTTCATGGCTGTGCTCATCATTGACATCTTTAATAGTTTCCTCATCAGGGACAGTGGTCTCATCTTCATTCTTATTATTTACCTTTTCAATCTCAGAAACATCAATTTGCTCCTTCACATTGTGAGGGATATGACAATCTTGGTTATGTTCCTCCTCCTCAACAGTTTTACCATCACAATTCTGAATAAGGGTATTCTTATCCCCCGACTCCTTGTTAGAATCCTGATTATCTTGATCCTGTTCCTTGTCCACCTCGTTATTGGCAGTGAGATCCTCGATGTGGGTGTCGTTGATATTGTCAATTTCAACTGTGATCTCCTCGAGAATAATGTTCTTTGTCTTCTGGTCTTCCTCTTTCTGGCCTTTACCCTCCAGCTGATCAACTTTACTATTTTTAGTATTATCATTTTTGCTTGGGTATGTCATGATACCCTCATCCTCAGGAGAGACAACTTCTTGATCATCGTTTGTCTTCATGCCCTCAATATCATCATAGATAGATAAGGAGATATCAGGCTCAACAGGGCTATTACGGCTTTTTTTAGCTTTAGGCTTACTAGGGCTCTTACCAGTGGGCATTTTCATGCTCTTCCTTTTAACATTCTCAATGCTCTTGGGGATAGGGTCAGGGATATGATCTTTAATATAATCCATTATCAGCAAAATAAGACCTTCATGTAAAACAGGATAAGACTTTGCCCTATGATCAATGATGCTCTGGTTGAGCGAACTTAAAAGATAGAAGGGAAAACAAACCCTAATGTCATGACGAAAGTGATTTGCCAAGACAAAGTGATAGTTGTATACCTTAAAAAATCTGTCGTCCAGCGTAAAATATTCCATGATTGCCCTTATCACAAACACCCAAATGCGTTTAATGTTTGACAAATTGACGTAGTCCAGATTGTTCTTCACCAGCATTGCCCTTTCCTCATCTGTTTTGAAGAATTTTTTGTACCCTTTGTTGCCCTCTTTTTTATCTTTAATGAATTGCATTCCCTCCAGCGGAAGGCCCGTGATATCAGCCAAACAATCCAGAGTAAGCTTGACAGATTTGCCAAAGATGTTCACTTTACCATTATCCCACCCATTGACAAAGGCCTTCGTAATATCTTTGTTGTTACCATGAAGGCGCTTCAAGTATCTGTGGACTTTGCCCTTCTTGAGCTTGCTCCACACCTCTTTTTCATTCCTCCAACTACAAACCGCTGGTTCTTCTCTCTTCAAATCACCCCCCATATCTTCAATCTCTTCAGTCTTAGTGTAGTCTCCTTCACAATTTTGTTTCATACTAATATTCCGCAGAATGTAGTTGCAGATTTTAGAGATCATAGAGTTATTAATGAAATCCCGGTTAACTTGAGTATAAAGGAAGTAATCACAAATGCTACCGATCATGAGGTAAAAAGTCGTCACCGTACCCCAGGTCATATCATCATTAATCAGAATGATTAATGCGATTAATTTCACCTGTTTTGTGATTGAACTTGTCATCATTGAGCAATGATTCCACTTCATCATTGATTTTAGTGTTCCCGTGCCACTTGTACATGACATCATTCTTAACTCCCAAATTAGCAAGGCTATTTGCCACTTGGTTGGTTTCCCTGAAATTATGAGTTACTCATATTCAAGTTGTTAAATCCATGATGAAGAGCCCAAAAAAATTTCCAAAGAATCTGACAATGGATTATTTAAATCAATCTCAACACTGAACAATGAACAATCACAACGAGCTATTTCAAAACATCTTATCACCAAAACTAAAGAGGGAGTCGTGGCAATCGAACCCACACAAGAACCTTGGAAAATAATTCTTCCTCTAAATTAAACCCTGCATGTCAAAGTTTGACAAACAAACCCACATGACTGTAAAAATATGGGGCTCTCTCAAATACCTGATGTTGGTTTGCCATGTTGGTAAATACAACTAGGAAATAGTTGTTTACAACTAACATGATCTTCATATCTCCTGCAACTTGTCATGTACCATGAATCCATGCCTCTAGTGTTGACAAAGAGATACAAACCCCAATAAACTTACAAATCAATGCATATTGACTCCAATAATCCACATCCTCCACAACAGATTCAAGAGGAGTTAACAAATCAATGCATATTGACTCCAATAATCCACATCCTCCACAACTGATTCAAGAAGAGTTACACGACTAGACAATCATGACAGGACTAGACGATCATATGACTACATAAAAGACAAACACTCACCTTTTTTTATTTAGAACTCTCCCCCACATAAAAGGATCAACACTACTTTGCATGCATATCTAAAGAAACTCCAAGAGGCAACATAGAGCTAGCAACCACCCAACAATTGAAAACTTGAGGCTCCTCGTCTAGATCAAAATCCGTATTTTAAAAACCCCAAAAGAATAGTAGAAAGCCCTGAGAAATTGAACAACCATCACTTAGCAAACTCACGAAACAAAACCTTCAACAAAAACACCAAACACCAAAACACCCCTACAATCTTCAATCAAACTCTACCCAACACCACACACAACATAAGTCACTAACGTCAGACACAACAAAAGCCACCAACACCCCCAGCTAACATCACCCTGTACGTTGAAAAAGACAGCAAAAAGAGGCTAGAGCACAATAGCCCTAGCCAAACCTAACACAACAAGCAGTCGTCATCACTCTCCCCAAAAGAATAGTAGCAAGACCATCACTTAGCAAACTCACAAAACAAAACCTTCAACAAAAACACCAAACCCCAAAACACCCTGTACGTTGAAAAAGATAACAAAAAGAGGCTAGAGCACAATAGCCCTAGCCAAACCTAACACAACAAGCAGTCATCATCACTCTCCCCAAAAGAATAGTAACAAGACCATCACTTAGCAAACTCACAAAACAAAACCATCATCACTCTCCCCAAAAGAATAGTAGCAAGACCATCACTTAGCAAACTCACAAAACAAAACCTTCAACGAAAACACCAAATCCCAAAACACCTCTACAAACACCAAACCCCAAAACACCAAACCCCAAAACACCCCTACAATGTCCGATCAAACTCTACCCAATGCCACACACAAGAGCAGTCACCAACCCCACACACAACAAAAGCCACCAACACCCCCAACAAACATTCACCATGTACATTTAAAAAAACAGCAGAAAGAGACTAGGGCACAATAGCCCTGGCCAAACCCAGCACCCCAACCACATTCAAAAGACAGCAGGAGAAAGAGTCTAGGGCACAACAGCCCTAGCCAAACCCATCACTGTCCCTCAAAGAGCCAAAAATGAAATCAATCAACCTATTGTTTAGATTATGTGTTTACATGTATAATTTATGTGATTTAGCCATAATTAGCAAAGTTTACTAGTTTGGTCAATAGTACACAAGAAGTGACCATTAGGTGTCTCACACTAGTTTGATTGTGTCTCTTGTGATGAGATGAAATATCCACTTTCTTGATGATGTGCATTCGGTTTGCTTTATGTACATGCTACCTTAGCAATCAAAGCTCGTTTAATCAAACACTTATGGTCATTTTTGTGTCATATGTGGGTGCAATCATCAATATTGTGGTCATTAAAGTTAAATGCGCTCTTTACAAAACATATCAATAACCATTATACCTAACTTAGCACACCCACATAGTCTAAACTATACCACAGAGTTTAACAAATCTTTAAATGCAACTCACCACTTAAAATTATGAAAAAATCCAAATGCACTCTCTTGATATACAAGACTTAAAAAGAGCAGCACCTGAATACAAGTCAATTTGAAGTTCCAAGTGGCAAAGACACTCAAGAACTTGGCTTATAGCTAGTGCTCCTTTTTTTTTTTTTTTTCTGTTATCTCAGTTTGAAGCTCAAGTGGCAAAGACCCTCAGGAACTTGGCTTATAGCTAGTGCTCCTCTTTTTTTTGTTGTCTCTAATTTTTTGTTAGCCTTTGGTTGCCCTTCTCTTTGTTTATCTTTCTATTTATCTTTCTATTGCAATTTTTTTGTCTGTTTTTTTATATTTTACTAGGGTCTTTTAATATTTTACTAGGGTCTGGGGTTTTATTAAGTTATCTGATTATGAGAGAATTTTTGCATAGACTTTCAGACCTCTTTAAAACCTGTTTTATCTAAAATAAAAAATTATTCATCAGTTATCTTAAGTTTATTAGTGATTTTCAATTGAACTTTTAATATGCAAAATGTAGTGCACTGAATTTAAACTTGATTTTCTAATGGATTTTTAATTTGAAAACTATAATGCACTGCAATTGAAACAACTACTAGAATTTTTACAGTGAATGAAAGTTAAAAGGCATGCGGACCCTTAAGACAAATGAAAGTCTGGATCTCTTAATTTAAACAAATAAAAAAAGTTCCAACCTAAAACTCCATCTGACAGAAGTAGCAAATTTGAATCCTGTTATCTACTACGGATATGTTGCAACCCCTCATTTTATTGGACCAAATTTTTCTGATATAAAAAGTTGCAGAGCTTGTTGCAACAGTTTTTATATTATCATTTTGATAAAGGCATACAGAGGCGATTGGAATTTTTTAACCAAAGCATACAAAAGCAATCATTATAAATTCATTAGAAATAAATAAACCTAAAAACATTTGACATTTGATATAACAATGGCATCTAGCATCTAAAATCAAGCAACAAATAAACAACTACAAAAAGATTTATTCCAAAACGGCTCTCAGTCAAGACCAGGATTTTCCACAGAAGAAAGTTAGAGCTCGGTTCGGTTGTGAGCAAACCCTAACCTTCATCAAAATTGTCATCTATCAGGTAATCAAAACACAAACGTCCAGTGATTACATGAGAGAATCCTCCAAAATAATGAAACTTAGGGTTAGCTCACAACTCATTCGGCTCACCTCCTATTCAGTGTGGTTAAGACATAAACTCATCATCGAGCCATTTTCAACAAACACAAATACAGTCGCACATAAAACGCTAAAATTCTAAAAGTACATAAAATCAATCCAGCAGCAGAAAAAAAACTGTAACCGTGAAGGAGCCAAGCAAATACTGTCTACTATCAATGATCGATGTCCACCAAGCACAATTATATTGTATCGCTTCTCAAACCCTAAATGTGCTTTGATGAAACCCTAACCACACCTTGACGAAATAGATCAACTCCAGCTATACCATGGCTTAACCTAGAGTTAAATATTCGATTCATTAATCTACGAAGTCCAGTCATAAGGTGCAAATGAAAGGAAGACTAAATATGGGGAGCGTTCTTGGAAATTAATAGAAGGGTTATCTAAAAAATTTGAGCTCTCTAAATAGTTTACGAAAGTATTATGTGGAATGTTGATGTATAAAAAGCATACAATCAAATTAAATTAAGAAATAATAATAATAGACAAGTTTTGAAAATTTATTAAACTAAAAGAAAGATATTTGTAATCTAATATGTTACAAAGTACATTTCAATTTGTAGTAGAAGATACAATAGTGGTTTTAATCAAAATTTGAAAGTAATATTTAAAATATGATATATAATATTATTTTATTTTATATATAAAATTATATTTGTAGCTTTATTTTAGGGGGATATTGATATTATGAACACAAAAGCACATCTTATAGGTTAGAATATAATTCAAAATTCTAATATTTGTTTCACTTAAAAGTAAAAATCAAATGAAACTTTATCTAGATTGGACGGTGAGGTGTTTCTTTCCTCAAAAGTTTATAGAGTACTTCCATCTTTAGATGTTAAATATAGAATACAATCATCTAGATTGGATGGTGAGAGGTCTCATTTTTTTATATGATAATCAAGAATTTTAGTTAACACATTCTAATGGGAAACATTGATCAAAATTCACACACAATCTAGTCTAGAAGCAACTGCAAAAAAAATTAAATTATAATTTGTAAAAAAATTATATCATTGATTAAAATCTAAATCCTTTAACATGGTTTTAAATTTGATAATTATAGATAAATTTAAATACAACATTTTTATTGTTAAAAAAAAAATAACAATAACCTCAAAATAGTATAATATAAATGTTTAAAAATAAATAAAAACTAAACTTAAGTGAAAACCCTATAGCAGATGAGTAAAGAACAATGACTTCTTGTTGGGTAAAATCTAATTTCAAAATTAACATTTTACATTTCTATTTGATTGTCAATGAAAGAGAATTTGCTCCAGAGCAAAAGTTATGATGTTCCGAGTATTAGTTTAGTATATCTACTTGCAGGAATGCTCCACTTTCCTTCGCTTTCAATTATTTTAGTGATGCAATTGGATGATATGTTTTTCTTAGGATTGAGAGATGCTTTGTTGCGTATTTGCAAATATTTTGGGGCTTTGTGCTTCATTTTGTATTTGTTTGGACAACATGCATTTGTGGCTTCATCCTTTTTGGCAGGTTGAAGATGTTTTAATCTTTGTGGTGGCGTACAATGATTATAGCAATGATTTGGGGTATTGTGGAAGGTGTGTTGACTTGGTGTGGTGCTTCACAGGCTTCTTTACCCATTTGCATCCATCGGAGATAATGTTTGGAGCCAACGCTTCATGAATTATATGCTACATCTTTTTTTGTTTACCTAATGAATGATATATTATTTTTTCGTGGATATATATATAGGTAGATATACTTTGGAGGTGAAAAAAAGAGTTGTCTATGACATTGCATGATATATTGTGAAGTGGTAAAGAGTGAATGTGTAGATATACAAAGATGTTCAATCAGACACAAATGTTTGAACTACAAATTGCTATCAACATTACATAGAATATGCATTTGTAATGAGTTCATACAATATAATATTTTTGTAATTAATAATATTATATCTTTCCCTAAAGAAGTGATCTTCAATAGTTTTCAAGTCATTGTATGTTTCCCTAAGGTAGTGTGCCTTAGTTCGCAAGTCTTGTTCAAGAGCAGTGAGCTTCTTGGCTTCTGGACTAAATTTATAAGTAGTTCTTCATGTAGTGAATGTTATTCTCATCGTGGTTTTTCCCATCTTGGGTTTCCCATGTAATATTTTAGTGTTATTAGAATTGTTCTTTATGTTTGAACCATTTACTTATACACATAAGTTACATGAATGAATAATCAATAATAAAGTCAAAGTTTAAGTGCATGTTGATTCACCCCCCTTCCCCCCTCTCAACATATGAAAGTGTTCGACAATTAGTATCATAAAAGGGTTCTCAAAGAAATGATCTAACAACTAAGGTAGATTTGGGAGTTGAATGCCATGTTTGAATCTTTAACAAAGATTTGGATGTTATGGAGTCAGAGGAATGGGACATTGATGAAACAGTGGGAGTGTTCAACACTATTTTCCTTGTTCCTCATATAAGAGTGTAGATCCTTGACATATAGAAAATGATTATATTATGTGTCATAATGAATAATAAGCTTATGTAGATAGAATTCAGACAATGGATTTTGTAGTTCATGAATTGAGTCTTTAAACACATCGAAGAATTGTTTGGAGTAACCAATGAATAGGGAACATCACAATATAATTTAGTATAATAAAAACTTAATAATTGTTCCCTGAGAAAGAGGGTATAAACCTTTTTTGGTGGCTACAATTCATAATTTGGTGAACAAAGATTTCCATATTATCCACCTTGCTTCTTAGCCTTTTAATCTCAATGTTCTCTTGTAGCTTTCTCTCAAACTTTTGTTGTAGCTTTGCTTTATCTTCAACTAGTTTTGTCTCTTGCAGTTGCAGCTGCTTGATTTGTTTACATAGCTTAAGTGTAAATGAGGGTGAAGATATAATAGGAGAGTCCTGAGGAACTTTCTTTCTTGGGAGAATCTCTATATTTTTTCCTATACTCTCTTTAGCCTCTTTGGTAGCCATCCTTGCTAGGTTCTCTAAAGTACTATCCTTCAACACTATTAATTCCTATTCTTTTGCTTGCATTTTTTGCCTCCTTATTTTTCCTTTGCACTTCTTATTCAACATTAGGGAGTTGTGTTTTTCAAACTAGGTGTTCTAAATTTTCTTTTGGCCAATCTTTAATTTTCTCATCAAACTCTACAAGATCATCATCATCAAAATAATCTTCCTCTCTTTCAATATCTATCTCATCCCTTAACTAATCCTCCCTTTCGCTACTTGTTTTAGAAGTTGTTTATTATTGACTTGGTGAGTTTGTTTCATCTTGTTCCCTACCTTGAATTTGAATAAATTAAACTTCCATGCATTTTTTAATTAGACTCATTTTATTTCTTTTTCTTTAATGTCTTTATTATAATGGGATATTCTTGTTAGAATTCAAGAATTGGTGAATTCTCACAAGCCCGATAATTACTTGCATGCAAATAATCTATCACATACAAGAGAAAATCCTCAAAGGAGAAAGTGCATAAATAATTGGAATTGAATTAATGAGAATGAGTTATTACAATAAGATCAATCCTTAATAAAGGAGATCAAAAAATCTAAAGCAAACCCTAAAGGATGCAAGCATAAATAAAAGAATTACTAAATGCAAACTAAAGCTTCCTAAATTTAGCTTAAGTGAAAAAAGTAAAAAGGTGACTTAATTAATTAATGAACATGATTATTTATTAATTAAGTCAAATAACCTTTTGACTCTAACCCNCCCCCCCCCCCCCCCCCTTAAGATAAACTTAGGGAGTAGTTAAAAGGCTAAGTGCATGAATCCAACTACATGCAAGAAAGAAAACTTGAGTCCCGACAACAAGCCTAATGAGGTACACAATCACAACCAAATCTATGTAAAGCGAAGAAGGAGAAAACCCAGAGGGAAAAAACTCCTCTCCAAAAAGAGATGGAAAAAAGGTACAAATGCAATGTCTCAAGAGTCTTTCTCAAAACTATAAGTACAACCAACCCCCCCCCCCCCCCCCCATGAGAGAGGATCGAGACTCCAAAGCCCCCCCCAGAATGATAGAACCCTTGTGTCGATGATTAGACCAATGTGGCTCCAATGCAAAATAAATAAAGGCAATGAACAAAGAAGAGGAAACCCTTGAATTTGAGGTGAAATTGGAAGGCATGGATGATGCTCAAAGGAAAACACATGAGAATCCTAATGGAATCTCCAATGAAGGTGGGATAACATATGTGTTGAATCTGCCATCTAAGAGGAGATGAATGTCCTCTAATATTTCCTCAACAACTACACTAGGTGGCTCGATGCATGGATTTACAATGTTAGGCAAAGTTGACAAGGAATATTGTTGAAGAGATGCAAACTCAACAGGAGGTGGAGGTTTAGAATTCACAACACTGGTCTTAGGAACAACACCTAAGTTCAAGTAAACCCACTTCATCTCAACAGGCTCTCACGAAGAAAGAGAGTGATTCTCTAACAGTGGAAATAGTGGACCAAAATGAGAGAAAGAGTACAAGCGGGAGGAATGATTAACTATACCTATTGCAATAATATTGCATGTCTCATTGTCTCTTATGTGCACTGAATCTTGTGTGAACTCAATTGTCTTCCTTGTCCCACTGTGATTAATATGATAGATAGAGAGAAGTTTAGAGGATAAAGACAGAAAATATAGTACATCATTGAATGAGCCATCGTCAATGTCAATAGAACCTTTCCCACATACCGTCATAACATTTTTGTTCCCCATCAAAATGTGTGGGATGGGAGAAGCCTCAAAAGAAGAGAATAAATCCTGAGAAGATGTCATATGGTGTGAAGCACCTGAATCTAGTAGCCATCTAGAAGAGTGTGGACCAGCACTTGCACATAATGCATGACCCTTTCCTATGTCATGTCCATTGGTCTGGAATGATGATGAATAAGAAGACTTGTATGAAGTAGAATATAAAGGAATATCAATGTTTCTCTTCATAACAAGAGTTGTCAAATCAGACACCTATTTTGCATATCCATCTATCTTCTTCTCATAATAATTAGACTCATCATAATTGGGATTTTTACAATAATAACACTTATGTCTTTCTATCTTTGATTTTCCCCCTTAGGAGAAGGTGGGGCAGAGGGGTGCTGAGAGTTGGAATCCTTCCTAGGCTCTATGGTATGTGGTTTTCGTTTCCACTCCTACTCCCCTAGAGATGTCTAAGCTACAAATGTTTGGTTCTTTGTTCCTGGAAGAGCACCCAACTGTGTGATCTTATACTTCTCACATGTCAACCGATCGTAGAATATCTCAAAGGTAGGCATGACAAATCCTAGACCCAAAGAATCCATGATGGAGTATAATGTAGAAGAAAATATCTGAAATGAACCTTGAAGCTCAGAGAGAATCAGGTATATACACTCAGTGTCTATTTTGTTCTTACCACAACCATGTAATAATGATCTCAGTGATTTGAATTTTATCAAGAAATCCTCAATAGATGGAAATAATCAAGTTCCAAAGAGGTAAACTCTACCTCAATCTGAAGTTCCCTAAATTGATTAACGGTGCCAAAAAGGTCATGTAACTTGTGATGACATTAATTTTGCCATTAGTATACTTAGTGAAAAACATTGACAGAGATCACTAGCAGACTACAAGCATTACCGACAAACAACAAGCATACCCGATGGAACAAAAAGGTCATGGAAAAATGCTAAGTATGGAATTGATCGACGAACACTAACAAGTGTTGCACCGCCGAAGTGAACAGGACATCACCGACGGGTCAATAACATAACATTGAGAACATACTCGACGACACAGTTTTGAGAACAAAACTAAAAGGAATAGAAAAGGCATACCCGACAACCAGTTCAAAAAAGGAACACTGACGACCAAGAAAACTGACATTCAGAACCGACAGTCAGTTAGAGAACCCACAAATAGTGGATCTGAGTTTTACACGTTAGATAAAGCAATGCAATTCTATTTATAGAGTTTTAATTTGTTTTAAATGATAACTTAAGGGTCAAGCAAGCTTTATGTAAATGTTTTAAAGCATCCTAATGGATCTAAAACATATATAACTAAAGATCAAGGTCAAGTTGTAAACCTTGGATCTAGAGTTAACTTGCAAAGCGTGAATCAAGAATTGAGCCAAAAACTAGTATAAATAGATGTTCAACTCAATTGTGAGTTATGAATTCATTGTTGTTGATAGCCACGAAGAGCATCTAAGGAGTAGAAGGCAGAATTCATGCAAAGTTCAGAAACAGATCATATCAGTTGTCAAGAACACATAGAGGCTACCGACAAGCAGATAAAGGTATTATTCAATCATGGAAGGATGATTACTTATACATAGGAATCTTTATTGGATCTGTTATCAGCAATTAAAGATTGCATACATCATCAGATCAAAGACTTATGTAGTTGCATTCT
>MU226068.1:6906504-6920396 GCA_018584345.1 Thuja plicata | reverse complement strand
ACAGGAGAGGTCCTCAGTAAACTCCACCTCTTCATTTGGTAAAGAGGAGATAGAGTTTGGTTAACTGAAGAGCTAATTATGAGTTACCTTTTTGAGCTGAAGAGGTGGGTGAAGTTACCCATGTGGATTGGAGAGATGGGTGGAGTAACCCATGTGATCTGATTGGAGTTATCTCTTTGAAGATAAATGAATATTTAATTCATTTATTTAATAATTTGTTTTCAACATGTGAGATAATTGAATTCTTGTTTATTTAATAATTGCTTTTCTTGATGAAATTAAATTAATTTAATTGGCAGAATTTAATTAGTAAGTTTAAATGTTTGGATTTAAACTATAGGAAACTGAATTTAATTAATTAATTAAATAAAATTAATTATTTAATTAATTTTGGGAATTTGATTAGATGATTTGGGGAATGAATTTAGAAGAAAATAGATGATTAATTAATGATTAAAAACCATTAATTAATAGATGAAAATTAGTGTTTTTAATGTAAAGTCGCAAGCCTGTCCATTTTAGGGTGTCTACATTTGCCCCTCTTTGATGCGATGTGACATGTCGCAGTGTGTCAAAGATTCTTTGATTTTGCCCCAGCTTGCCCCAGCATTTAGTAGGTGTATTTATGCCCCCTCAACAAATTTGAGCGAATAGTCGCAAGATGAGCGTTGATTTGTTGAAACTGCATTTTGTGGAACTGGGTAGCTGATGGATTTGAAAAAATACTTTAAAATGCCCCTGTAATTGACCGTTGAAGTTTTCGGGGACCGGGAAGAAATTTCAGAGCTCCTGGGTGAAATTAGGGTTTCTTGGAACCCCTATAAGTAGCTAAGAGAGCTCTTCATTTGTCACTTTGCGATTTGGAGCTCTAATTATCTTGGTAAGTTGGTTTCTGATTTTTGCCTTCTTTTTCTTCCTATTTTTGAGCAATGGCGGGCCTTCCTAGCATGGTGCACATCTTCCGAATGTACCGCAGACCTGCTGGCTCTAGGCACTCAGTGAGTTTTCTCACTTTGCATGTTATTTATTACTTCATTTATTGCATTTAAAATTTGTACATTTTTGAAAAATTTAACTGTTTGCCGCAATCGACTATGGTTTTGCCGCAGTTGCCAATTTTATGCGGCATTTGATAAAAGTGTCGCATTTACATGTATAAATGCCGCACTTGCAGTTTAGTTACCACAATCGTATAAAAGTACCGCAATTGACTCTGTTTATTACCGCAATCAGTTTTTTAACACTATCTGCTTGATATTTTTGTCAGTTATCTGCTTCTTGTAGCTTCTGTTACTTTCCTCAATGACTAAAACTGATAATTTTTTGTATTTTACTTTATGTGCAGTTCACTGGGCATATCCTGCAGTGTCAGGAATCTAGACCGGCGGGACTTGTCTATAGATTCCAGCTGACTGAGGATGAGAGGTCAGTACTGCGTGCTCTGGGATTATACTGGATATGTTACATGCCCGAGATCATGACCAACAGGGGTTTGAACTCTACTCTTGTAGAGCAGTGGCACTCTGAGACGTGCACTTTTTGGTTGCCTACTTGGGAGTGCACAGTGACCTTGGAGGATATGTATCACATCCTCCAACTCTCTATCTAAGGTGAGATAGTGGAGTATTCCACACGCCCTGGTATTATTGCTTTGACTGAGCTTTCTGGACTGCCCTGGGATCAGCTCAGGCTTGCAGGAGGTTATGATATTCCTTGGTCAAGATTTAGATTAGGCCTAGATAGACTATCCATGCTATTGGGTAGTTTGATTTGTGGGATCCTATGCCCTAATCAGCGTTAGCATGGCTTTTCTGTTGGGTTTGGTAGCATCCTTCAGAGTATGGTCTGAGACCATACCATCTTTGCTTGGGGCCCATGCATGTTGGCGCACATGCATTTCCATATGCTGTATGTGGCTTACCTTGATGGTAAGTCACTTGGTTATGGTGCTACTTTATTACAGATTTGGGCATGGGAGCATATAGCTGTCTGTCGTCCTGTTGGTGCCTGTGCTCTCCCAACCAATAGGTCGTATGTATATATGTATGATGGTGCGATTGTTCAGACCCATATGGTTCATCTTTCATATTGGCAACAACAACTAGATATGATTCCATACTTTATCTGGAGACCTTACAGAGATTGTCCTGTTTGGGATGGAGAGTACATCCATCTCCCCTTTTGTTGACAGCAGAGGTACCTGATTGGTCGTGTGAGTGATCATGTTCATATGATCAATTTTCATAACACCGACAGGGTGTTACGATAGTTTGGAGAGCAGTAGGATGTGTCGGACTCATATACATATTTTTCTCGGAGGTCCAGGGATGCTCGTGTTTGGGGTGTCGTAGTGTCACTAGATGCTGCTCGCATGGAGTTCATAGGGTTTCTTCTTATTGCATGGACTTGGCATTCTGCCACTGTGGATCCAGGTTTGTCTTGCTTCTGTTATGCTTATGTACTTCCTTTCTTCTCTCTGATTATGCTCATATCCTGTAACGGTTTTCTATGTCTTGATCTACTCTGATACTGATAGTTGATTTTCCTTCTGCAGACACTACACCACAGTTTGATGCATACTAGTTGTAGCATCATCCTATTGCCTTGACAGATGTTTCACATCTTGTTCCCAGGACTATCATGAGGAGGGCTCGACAGGTACGATGTGGTAGGGGAGGCCGTGATGGAGGGAGGGGTGGTGGACAGGGAGGGAGGGATGGAGGTCAAGATGGTGGACATGGGAGAGGTGGGAGGGATGGTGGGAGGGATGGAGGATGAGGGAGAGGTGATGATGGAGGGGATTATCCTAGTCCCGGGGGTGCTGGAGGTGGAGTTAGGACGGGAGGTGGTTGGAGTGGTGGTCAATCTAGAGTTGGGCTGGGTGCCAACTTGGAGGACAAGGAGGCTTTGGAGGAGGAGGCACCCCAGTTAGTTCAGAGGGTGCACAGACGTACCGCTGTAGTTTTGGCTCCCAAGGAGGAGGATAGGGTTGTGATTGAGGATGTGGATATTGAGCTTGCGGATATAGACGTGGAGGCTCTTGATGAGTGGAGTGCTGAGACAAGGTCTTCGGGGGAGAGTGGCAGCAGTAGGAGCAGCACTGGGGAGAGCTCTGAGAGTGGTGATGATTCAGTGGTGCTGAGGCAGAGGTGAGGTGAGGAACTGGGTGGAGAGGCAGAGGAGGGAGATATGGATGTATCCATGGGTGCTATGGACAATGATCCCTTAGAGGTTGAGCGACTCTCGCAGCAGGTTCAGGATTTGCAGACGCGTCTTGCTTTAGCCAATGCCCATGCGACCATTTTGGAGGCCTATGTGACAACTGCTGAGTCCAGAGAGCGACAAGCTCAGGCCGAGGTCTGCGCATTCATTGACAGTGTACAAGATGTTGCATAGAGAGATATTTTGGATAGATAGTACAGATCTAGGTGAGAGGCTCAGAGGGAGATAGAGTATTGGAGACGGCACTATGAGGGCACAGTTTTGACTGTGTAGAGAGTGCCTAGTTACACAGCATTGCAAAGATCCAGCAGGGCTCAGCGATCACAGAGTAGTGGTATCCAAGCTCCTAAGTCCTCTCATAGGATAGATTCAGATATGCCTCCCCCTCGTGCTCCTCTGGCGAGGGTGGGGGTAGCTCCTGTTGATATGCTTCTTGTACCATTCTTTTGTAGTGATTCATTGTATACACTGAGTAGTACCATTTTTTTGTATCTTGATACACTGATATATATGATATACATGTTGATTACCTTCTTTGTTCAGACTTGCAACTTTTCATTGGTACTCAGATATTTTGATTTACATGAGATGCAGCTATGTTTTGATATGATGTGCAATGGTTTTACTTTCTATATGTATGATTCTACATGATTAGTGATGAGATGTATATGCAATATGTTTCTATTATGTAAAATCGTATATGGATGATTTACTTTTCCTATGATACTGACATGTTATGCAGGATGGTGTAAATGAAATGTCTATTTTAATGAGATGCTTTATGGATGCATGTGATTTTATGATTTATCATGTATGCAACTACCATGTCTTTTCCTTTATCTGATGCACTTAATTGAATGAATGCAATCTATTTATGCACAAAATATCTAATTAATGCATTTGTTAGTTAGAAAGAAGTTAGTTTGGATAGATGTGCTTTGAGATTGATCTGATTGAATGTAATGATAGAAATTTTTCCTTTTTTTCATTTTTTGGATAGATGTGATCTGATAGAACGGATGAATGTCCCAAGTCACTGCCCCATTTTCCAATAATTGTCATCATTGCATATTTTTGTATTTTCTGATATTCTGGAAGAGCATCGAATGATCCAGATCACATACCACATAGATACCACCACGACCTCTTGATAGTGGAAGGAGTAGAGAGATTGAATAGAAAGAGACCCATAGTGCACCCAAATATTGACCATCTGGATTCAACTATGTTCCCTATTTGAAAAGAAAGAGAGCTAAGAGCACCCAGATATTGACCATTTGGATACCGCTTGTCCTCTGAGTTAATATAAAACAAAGAAACCAAGATAGAACTCCTATGCACCCAGAGTCCATCTAGATAACACTGTGAGCTCTTGATTTTTGAAAGGGAAAGCCAAGCGAACAAGATAGAACTCCTACGCCCCTAAAGTCCATCTGGATAGCATCGTGAGCTCTTGTTTGCAACATAAAGGGAAAGACCATAGAAACCAAGATAGAACTCCAAAGAAAATCAGAGTCCATCTAAATATTGTTGTGAGCTCTTGATTCTATAAACCAAACAAGGAAAAATAAAAGAGAAGGAATGTCCAATTCTTTCCTAGGGTTAAGCTCAGATCGTGGAACTGCGTGGCTACCAGATAAGTGATAGCACCTACCGCATTTATCCTAAATCATCATGGTCCTAAAATCAAAGTGAACATTCAACAAAAAACAATCAAAGAAAATAAGTCATGATCTATCATAGCTACTTTCCTCACATGGTGGATCCTGGAGTAGCGTAAGAACATAACCCTGAAATATAGATTGACATCTGACTGACTTGACTGACCTAGTCAACATTTTTGTGTGGTTCTTCGATGCAGTTGAATTCTCTAGATTGGCTCGACTCTTTGAATAGGCTTGATTGGCTTGATTTCTTTGATCACGTTGGCAGCTGATTAAGCTGTGTCAGATGGGCCGAATGTGTGTTTGCAAAGCTCATGATTGTGACAATATTGATTGATATATTTGATTGCTCTGATCATATTGGCAGTTGATCAAGCTATGTCAGATGTGCCCAATGCTTGTTCACAAAGCTCATGATTGTGACAATTTTGATTGATAGATTTTGATTTGATCAATTTGGTGGCTGATCAAGCTGTGTCAGATGGGCCCAATGCTGATTTGTAAAGTCGATGATTATGACAATTGATTGACTGGGCGTGCTTTCCCCTTACTTTCTTGATAACCAAATTGGTTTTATTGCTTTGAGATTTTGCAAATTTTTGAATGTTTTTGATGAAGATTGATTTTCTCTTGATTTTTGATCTTTTTAGGATTTTCAATGAGCTTTTTTATTTTTAGGATTTTTTCAAAAATTTGGAATCGCCCCCTAGTCTGGTGGACCAGTGTTAACCATGGGTAAGTGCTGATGCTCAGAGGGGTTTCGTGCTTGTGGATATAGCTTTGGGATAGTCAGTCTTGCATTTTGAAGTGTGCTCAAGCTTTTGGTTCTCATTGATGGTGTAGTTGGATTTGAATACTTGGCGCCTGTTTGCCAGGTTTTCACCAAGGTACCTACTCAATAGTGCCTAATTGCCAGGTTTTCACTGAGAGAGCAATTTTTTTTTCTCTTTACTTTTTGCTTTTTTGCTTTTTTTGCTTTTTTTGATTGTCGCCAAGGCACCTATTTGCCAGGTTTTCACCAAGGTAACTTTTGTATTTTTTGATTTTTTTGTTATTTTCTGGATATGTAGATAAATGCCTTAACCATAGAGACCTTTAAGGGTAGAACCTCTTCAGGTGCATGTTGTTGATGTAGCTAGGAAGCTGATCTCCTTCTGGTGTTTCTATTATGAATGCCCCACTCTGAGTAGAGTTAACAACAACAAATGGTCCTAGCCAGTTAGGCTCGAACTTACCAGGTTTGACTTGCTCTGCTTGATTCTTTTGATTTTCCATGAGGACAATGTCTCCTACCTCAAATTTTCTTGGCTTTACCTTCTTGTGATAGTTCCTTCTAAGGTGATTCTGATAGCCTTGTAAGTGGTCGAAGGCATGTTTCCTTCTTTCATCTAGTAGCTCTAGTTCACTAAGCCTCGCCACTCTATAGTCTTCGTCTGAAACTAGGTTCTTTAATGATATCCTCAGGGATGGGATTTCCACTTAGAGGGGTAATACCGCCTCTGTTCCATAGACTAGGGAGAAAGGAGTTTCTCCTATTGGTGTTCTCACACTAGTTCTGTATGCCCATAATGCGGGACTAAGCTATAAATGCTAGTCTCACCCTGATTCATTTACTGTTTTCTTTAGAATCTTCAAGATTTTTTTATTTGTAGCTTCAGCTTGTCCATTCCCTTGAGGGTAGTAAAATTATGAGAACCCTTGTTTGATGTAGAATTTTTCACATAGGTCTTCAACATCCTTGTTCTGGAAAGGGGTACCATGATCTATCAGGATTGTTTGGGGGATCCCATATCGACAGATGATGTGATTAAGTATGAACATTGCTATTTCTTTCCAGTGATGTAAGTGAGGGGGATTGCTTCCACCTACTTGGTGAAGTACTATGTTGCTGCTATGATGTACTTATGTCCATTTGCTGAAGAAGGTGTGATTTTGCCTACCAGGTCAAATCCCCACATTGAAAATGGTAACGGTGATGTAATGGGATTTAGTTCCTGGGCTAGTGCATGGATGAGGTCTCCATGAACTTGACACTGTCTACACCTTTGAACATGTTTGTGTGCATCTGTCTCTATTGTTGGCCAATAGTATCCCATGTGGATTATTTTCTTAGCTAAGTTGTTTCCGCCTCTATGGATTCCACATATTCCTTCATGTACCTCGTACAAAGCTATCTGGGATTCCATGGAAGTGAGACATCGTAGTAATGTTCCATCGAGACTTCATCTATATAGAGTAGTTGAGAGGATAGTATACCTAGAGGCTTGGCGGATGAGGGCTTTTCTCTAGTTCCTAGACAAGTTTGGGGGTAAGACATTGTTTTGGAGATAGCTATAGACATCTTGGTACCATGGGGATTCAGGACCAACAAGGACACATGCTGATTCTGTGATAGATGCCTGATGTGATGGTACCAAGATTTGCTCCACTAGAAACTAGAATTTGGTATCGTTACCTGGCATATCAATCAGTGATGCTATGGTAGCCATCGCATCTGCCACTTTGTTCTATGCTCTGGGGACTTGCTCGAAGAGAATGTAATGAAACTTGGTGCGCCGTTGTTCCATCTGTGCTCTATAAGGTATGAGCTTCTCACCTTTGGTCATGTAATCATTGTTAACTTGACTAATGACCAACTGTGAATCACCAAAGACTTTTAGATTCTTGATTCTCCATTAAATGGCTATCTTTAGACTGATGACCAACGCTTCATATTCTACTATATTGTTGGTGCATTGGAAGTTAAGTCTAAAAGACTTTGGAATTGAATCATGATTTGGGGTGATAAGAACTATCCCTGCCCCTGCACCATGGTTTGTACATGATCCATCAAAATAAAGTTGCCATACCTCGATCGCCAATTGTAGTGTCATGATAGATTCATCTGAAACAATAGGCTGGTGGTCTTGAATTGGTGCCTCTGCTAGTTGATCAGCGATCACTTGTCCTTTGATAGCCTTTCTATCTACATACTCAATGTCAAACTTACTTAAGATCATTACCCACTTGGCCAGTCGTCCAGTGAGCACTGCTTTGCTCAGGAGGTACTTGAGAGGATCAATATGTGCAACCAATTTCATTTGGTGACTCAACATGTAGTGTTTTAGCTTTTGGGAAGCAAAAACAACTGTCAGGCATGACTTCTCAATTGGCATGTAGTTTAGCTCATATCCAACCAAAGTCCTGCTTAGATAGTAGACGGCCCTCTCCTTTCCTGCATCATCATGTTGTGCTAAAAGGACCCCTAACGCTGATTCTATTGCTGAGATATATAGAAGCAATGGTCTACCTTGTACTGGTGGTACCAATATAGGAAATTTAAGAAGGTAGTCTTTGAATATCTGAAATGCCTATTCACATTGCTCTATCCATATGAACTTGATATCTTTATGCAATAAATGTTGGAATGGGTGGCACTTGTCTGCCAGTTGAGCTATGAAGCGTCTTATCGATTGGAGCCTTCCTTGTAACCCTCTTAGTTGTCTCAGGTTCGATGGTGGAGGCATCTCTAATATTTCTTTGACCTTTGCTGGATCCACTTCAATTCCTTTGTGTGATACTATGAACCCTAGTAATTTTCCCACTGTGACACCGAATGCACACTTTTTTGGGTTCAGTCAGACTTTAAATTCCTGCATCCTATCAAATATGGGTCCCAAAACTTGTAGATGATCCTTTCAGAGTATTGATTTGGCTAATATGTCATCCACATAGTCTTCCATTGTCTTGTGGATCAGATCATGAAATATGGTTTTCATTGCCCTCTAATATGTTGCTCCAGCGTTCTTTAGACCAAATGGCATGACATTCCAACAATATGTTCTCCAAGGACATGTGAAAGCCATTTTGTGTTGGTCCTCTGGCACTATCCTTGTTTGGATGTAACCTGAGAAGCCATCCATAAGTGATAGCATTTCATGCCCTACCATTAGGTCCACTATCATATCGATGTTTGGTAAAGGAAAGTCATCTTTGGGACATGCTATATTGAGATCTTGGAAGTTCGTGCAAATTTGAATCTGACCACTGTGCTTCGTAACTGGTACCAGATTAGATATCCAATCCACATATGGTATAGGTTTGATGAATTTAGCATCCATGAGCTTTTTCAATTCTGCCTTGACTAGTAATGCAACGTGAGGTGCATCTTTCTTAGCTTCTGTTTGACCGGTTTGGCATTTGGTAGCAGTGGGAGATGGTGTAGCACCAACTCTGGATCTAAACCGGGCATGTCCTAGTAAGACCATGCAAAATTGATCATTCTTGCCTTGAAGAAACTGATGAACTATTCTCTCTCCTCAGGGTTGAGAGATTTTGCCAAGTAGATGTTCTTTGGGTTCTTATCATTCCTTAAGTTGATTTCCTCTGTCTCTTAGGCTAACAATGCTGATTTCTCCTCTGTTAAGGGGAGGAGTTCTCTCTTTCCATATTCTAATGCCTCAGAGAGGTTTTTTCTAGAAGATACGTCTTATTTTAGCTTTTTACTCTTTTGTTCTTTTTTCTTTTATGGACTGGAAAGAGGAGCTTCCTCCCCGAAATATGTTGCTCTGTCTAGGTTAATGGAGAATCCTGCCTTGTGATCTCCTGATGGAATGCCTTCCCTCATTCCCATGAAATGAGCTATCACCTCATCATTCTTGAAGACATCTAGATCAGGTGGTCCTTGTTGATCCCATGCTATAAGCTCAAGGTGTACAAGACAGACACTTTCACTAATGTTTGGCTCAGGTTGACTAAAAGGGACTACTGATATGGTGCCTACAAAATTAGACTGTGATGAGGATGCACCACTTGAAGGCTAATGGATGACATGTTTATCTATATAGGGTTGTTCGGTAATTGTCAGTTGTTCAAATAGGTTTGCTAGATTTATGATAATGTTGACTCGAGGGAAAAAATAAGGGATTGATGGTTCAGAATCATGGAGGGATCTCCACTCATACTCATGGGAGTCTATCTCAATGGAATGTTCATCCAAAGTCTCACTTTCTTGGTTATCGTCGATTGCTATGTGTAGGTTTATTTGGGATTGTGTGGTTCCCTCTTCAGTGGGCAACAACTGCGCTAATATGTCGCTTATCAGGACATGCTCAGTGTTGTGCCCCCGGTGCATCTCTGCTACTTACTCCTGATTGACTTGAATGTCTTGGATCACCAGACTAGTGCTTTATTGTCCATAGCCCAAACCTCTTGTGTTTCTTTGGGTTGGTGGTAGAGGCAATTCATATATTCCTTGTTGTCTTGCCCCCAGCCCGATTGTTCCATCGTACCCAAATATTTGTATCATTGTGTATCCATTACCATAGTTTGACAAGGGTAATGATGGTTGGATTGTTTCAAGGGAGTCTTGGTATAACCATGTATTGATGTCTTTCTCAAAAGGATTCTCTTTCGCTATGTCTCCTCATCAGACAAAAGGTTGTGGGTGGACATCTAAATAGAACCGGCTACAGAGTTTCTGTTGCAATAACAAGTTGTGGCATACCGTGAGTTCTTGGGCTTTGAGGCATGTGGGTGATGGTAAAAGCCTCTTCATATCTATACTCACCACATCCCTTGTCCGCGATGGATATCTTTCCTACTTTCTCTGTGACATATTTAAGATTTGAATTTGAAGGGGAGGAGATACTTGCTCCTAGTTAATGACTATCTTTCTTGCTGCCTGTGTAACATCTTTGGGATTCGAATCTAAAGAGGATGGGATGCTTGCATCTTGGTTTGATGGTACCTAGTTATCGGTGTTGATTTGGACCGCATTGCAATATTGGAAGGGATTGGGATCTCCCTCTATGATGATCTCCTCTCCCTGGTGAGGGAACTTGATGCATTGATGGTATGTTGATGGTACAACTTGCATTTCATGTATCCAAGGTCTTCCTAGTAACATGTTGTATCCCAACTCAAGATCTAAGATTTGGAAAGGAGTGTTTTTTACCACAGGTCCAATGCGAACAGCTAGAATGATAATACCTTTAAAGGACCTTTCCTCTTCATCATAGGCTCTAATATTTATCCTCCTTGTGACATCAATGCTTGATTCTAAATAGCCCAGTTGCTTGATTAACTTTAGAGGACAAATGTTTAACCCAGTTCCACCAGCAACAAGGACCCTACGGACAGCGCTTTTGTGGATCTGGACAAGTAAGTGTAGAGGATCATTATGCAGGGGTTTATGCAGTGGCACATCATGGTCTATGAATGTGGCATGTTTGTTAGCTGCTATATGGTTGACCATCATTTGGAAGCTTTAGGGTGTCATGTCCCTTGGGACAGCTGCATTTTGAAGTGCTTGGTCAAGTGCCAGTTTATGCTACAGAGATATGCGCAAGAGGTCAAACATGGAGATCTGGGCAGGTGTGCGCTTTAGTTGGTCCACTATGCTTGTTTGCGGATCTGAGTTTGCTATAGGATTGGTTGATGTAGTAGCTGAGGATGGTACTCCTTGCAAGATGACTCTAGCACGACATGTAGTTACAACGCAATTGTTACCTTGGTCCCTGATAGTGATTGTGGCCACATGGTTATCTGAATGATTTAGGCAATTTATGACATTATCACTATTGGCATATGTATAGTTAACTTTGTTGGTTTGTCCACTAGACCCAGAGGCTTTTCCCTTGTTGTGATCATGGAAGGTATCATTGAAAATGGTGTGATCAGTTGTGCCTTTAGTTTGAGTATTTGTCACATCAATGATCCCTGTGTCAATCAGATCTTGAATAGCATGCTTTAATCGGTAGCAGTTGGTTGTTTTGTGCCCCTTGACCTGATGAAACTCATAGTATTCTTTGTCATTATACCACCTTGGTTTGTTTTCATCCTGTTCAAAGTCCCTAATTTTTGGGAGAGTGATAGTGTTTGATTGTATCAACTTGCGTAAAGCTGATTCTATCGACTCTCCTAATGGTGTGAAATCTCATTACTGGAACTGAAACCATGGTTTGTGTTGATTTTGTTGTTGACTGTTTGACATAGCGGCTGCTTGTATAGGGTGAGGTTGGTTTTGAGTGTACACTTATTGAGTGGGCCCTGTGGGGTTTTGGTTTGCCATAGGCGCACCTTGTAGTGACACCTTGGGTTGCGCATAGTTGACTGTCTTTACATCAATGAAACCATCACTAGTGACATTTTTGTTCTTGTTCCACCACTTAGCTTTTTCCATTGCATTTTTATTTGTGTTCATTTGTGTGGGATCTGCAAGGATTCCTCGTTTGACCAAGTTCTCTTCACAATGAACTCCTCTTTCGATAAGTTGTGTGAAGTTTAGAGCTAACTGTAACTCTGTTGTGAATGACATGTCTAGGATCAGATTGTCAACAAACATGAATATTAAGTCTTGTTCGGGAACATCATATGTTATATGGTTTTCCATGTTCCTCCATCTCTGTAGGAATTTCACAAAAGAATCTCCATCTTTCTGTTTAATGTCGCAAAGTTCCTTGATGCTGACCTTGCGCTCGATGTTGTGATGGAAGTGATCTATGAACTTTTAAGCCAATTCTCCCCAAGACTGAATGCCATGAGGTAGATGTGAGAACCATTCCATTGCTGGTCCAACTAAACTTTGTGGGAACAGTCGCATTAGATATGTCTCATCATGAGCGACTTTTACGCAACTAGCAAAGAACTCTCGGATATGCTCAATAGGGTTGGTACTGCCCCTGTATTTGTCAAATTTTGGCACTGAGAAGTGGTTTGGGAATGGAGACATTTGAAGAGAATGGTCAAAGGGGTATGGGTATAAGTCCTCTATGGTATAGGATTTAGTTTGCCCCTGATTTTGCATATCCATCATTTGGGTTTGAAGGGTTTGCATTTGTTGCATTAGCATGTCCATTTGATATTGAGGTTGATGCGTGTGGACATTCCTTTGTGTCATGGTGGGTATGAGGCTATGCCTCTGTGTCCCTTGAGTGGGAACATAGGATTTCATCCTAGGGACTTGATATTGATTCCCCACTGAGTGATTTGTAACTGGAGGGACATGAGTAGTCCACGGTGGGTTATGATGTGTTTGTTGTTGTGACTGAAACTGGGGTTGATAATGCTGGGGTAGGTATTGTTGCTACTAAGGTTGGGTTTGAAACTGGGGTTGCTATTGCTGAGGTTGGATATGAGGCAACTAAAGATGGGGTTGTTGTTGCGGAGGTTGGATTTGAGGCAACTGAAGCTGGGGTTGCTATTGCGGAGGTTGGATTTGAGGCAACTGAAGCTAGGGTTGTTGTTGTGGAGGTTGGATGGGTGTCGAAATGGGCAAAGATGTAGCTTTGGGTGGGCCTTGACTGTAATTAGGTCCTATAGAGAAGGATCCTTGCAAGCATGATGTGTTGATCCCAATATTAGTTTGGATTGATTGTAGCAGCGGCATAGTTTTAGGATAGGTGGTGTTTGGTGGGATGGAAGGCATACCATGAGAGCTTGATTGTGCTGGCCATGAGACCAAAGGTGGAGGCATACTAGTGACCATGGGTGCGCTTAGTTGCGAGCCTGTCATGCCTTAAGTAGATGATGTAGTGGCTTGGGTCAGGTCATTGGTTTGAGTGGATACAGTCTGTGTCGATGTGGGTAAGGCCAATGGTGGAAAGACCTGTGACACAACAGGTAGTATCTGGGGAGTGTGAGTAGTGTTTTGACCTGCAAGAGGGTTTTCAGGCCATATAGTTGATACACTGAATTCAGCAGGGAGTTTGACTCCCTTCTTTATTATCATGGCCAAGTAACGTTCAGGGTTCCTCTCTACAACATCGTCAACTAATTTGGTGGAGTAGACATCTTGTTCCACATCTTCAAGTTCTTCTTCGGTGATATCTTGGAAAAAGGCTGCCCCATAGGATTGTTCAATGAATAGAGCAGAACTAGTGTTCATAAAGGGATCATTTTCTTGCTCTGTTTCCCAAGCGGGGAAATGGTTGATATATGACTCATCAGGTTGAGCTCTAGCCTTAGACCTTGTGTAAGGTCCTCCATGAGGTGTTTGAGACATAGTGTGGTCCAGGTTTTGTAACT
>MU226068.1:6864990-6887026 GCA_018584345.1 Thuja plicata | reverse complement strand
TCAACAGAATTTAACCATGCAAAATGAGAAAACCAATTGAAAATATAGACTATGAATCAAATTAGGAAGCATGCACATCAAACTATCACTTTGAAGAAGTTCTATTGGTTTATCCGAGGGACTAATTATAAAATAATAATGAAACTATTACACATGTGAAAGAAAAAGGACTTATCTTTATTGATTTTGAAAAAATAGTACATCCAGGTCCATGTTATACATGTTGATAAAAAGCTATCCAAATATGTGAAATTGTATTATATTGTATTGTCTTCTCTTTACATTTTACATTATGTATATATATGTGTTTGAGTGGCTTTCACACCTCTTTAAGGTGAAAAGACACAACCCTTATTACAAAATATTTTGAAAAAACAATAAACTAACTAAAAAATAACTACCTAACTTTCAGATTTAGCTTTGGTCGAAAATCCAAAACACATTGTGAAAAGCTAAGATTTTTTCTAGAGATAGGAAATTTGATTTCCTGAACTGGGTCGGTTTTAGATTTTTAAAATTCGACCATCTTCAGCCTCTGTCGATATCATCTTTGTAGCAGGTTGAAATTTTAGCATTTTCTGAAGGCTTTGATTAGTTAATTCTATTTATTTGTGTCATCAAGCTTCCTTTCTTTAATTTTTTTTAGTATGGAAAAAATTGCTTCTTGATAATGGATTGGGACTTATAAATTCTCAAAATTTAGGGTACCACCACATTGGTTGTGTTTAAGGCACATCATGCACTGTGTTCTACATACTGTGGTGTTAAGAAAATGCATGCCAGCCTTAGAAAGTTATACTTTTAAGTAGGGATGAGGCATCATATAGAAAATTTTATGGCTAGATGTCTTGAGTGTCAGAGAGTGAAGGTTGAGAATCACCTATTGGATTACTAAGAGGGGGGTGAATTAGAAAACTATGATACTTTATACTTAATAACTTAACTCTGATTCAACTCAGCGAGATAAACAACAACAACAACTAAATCACCAAATATCTTCAATAACTTAAGTAGTAACTAAATAAATAATAAATAACATGCACATGAATCATTCAACACATTTGACACCATATTTAATGAGGAAATCCAATTTGGGAAAAACCTTTATGGGAATTGTCACCCACAAATCAAAATAATCTTCTAAAGTATGCTCGATTAAAAGCTTATCATGTTAAAGATTATAATACACATTTGTTAAATGTGACCCTATTAGGGGATTTACCTCAGACCTGTTAAGATCTTCACCCTAATAGGAGTGGCCTAGTTAGAGGGCTTTGAACACTCTTTTAGAATTTCACCTTTCTCAAGGATTTTACAATAAGACTGTTAAGTCCACTCGGTTAAGAGATCTTGTTGGTACAAATGCAAATAAGCAACAATATGTAAAATTATCTGTAAAATTACAACTACCTCTTGCTTGATTAGATCTCTTTATGCACTCTTAGACTATTTACATCAACACTTCATCAATCTCTTCTCTAGACTCACATTTATCACTTCTTTGCTCTTTACTGCATCACTCGGTAGCACTTCAACACTTCAACTTGCCATCCATTTGTTCTTGAAATTAATCCTTTAAATAGACTATGTTTTTTCCTCTTAATATGATTGATTAGGTTTTCCTTCAATCACGCTCAACTGTTATATTTTTTAACTAATGCAGTGAACTCGAAACTCGGTTATCTGCTTTGGCATCACCTCAGAACTTGCACTTTTCTTGAAAATAAAACCTTCACTTTTACCGCTTAATCTATACCATAGATTTCTTCCTTGAATTTTCCTATGTGTAGATCTTGTAACCAACTTCCTTTTCGATCTTGGAATCCTTTAGATTGATGTAGCATTGCATTAAATGTGTTCATATCCTTGTTTATAACATTGGTTATGCTTGATAACTAACTCTCGATTCGGTGACTAACATGCACTGCTCGGTGCTTCAATGTCTCGGTGTCCTTACTAACTTTCATAACCCTTTACCAATAGACTCTCTCTTCTTGGTAACTTAACTCTTTAGTCTTACCTACTTTCTCAATCTATTTTACCAACTTGATAAAGTAGAAACCAATTATCTCAAGATGATCTTATCATTGTTTGATCTTTATCTATTGCCCAATTATATCAAATCCGAAAGATATGGAAATTAAATATGAACCAAAAATCAATTAATTGACATCAATGACAAAATAACAACTGATCTAATTCTTCCTACAATCATGTATACCTCTAATCTCAGTCATCATCATCATCTCCATCAGTTGAGTAACAATCTCCCTCTTTGGCATTGATGGCAACATTGTCAATTGATGATGACAACATTGTTCATCTTCCTTTTAGATCTTTGTTCTATCTTTACTCCCTTTGAGTTGTTTGATCTTTTTCTCCCTATGTGCTCATTCTCTCTTAACATCTTTATGCATATTCTTCCTCTTTCTATTCGTTCAATTAGTCATCCTCCCTTAATCTTTGTATTCATCAATTATGAACATTCTCCCTCTTTGACAACAAGGCCAAAGGTTCATACACCTAAAAACTTGTTCAGGTAGTGGATCATACCTTGTATGTACTAATAACTCTTTTCAAATAGAATTAATTTACACAACTTCATGCAACACCTAAAGTGTGAATACTAGCATCAACTCATAAAATAGATGATTTTTTGAGTCTTAGAATTGATGCAACATGCATCTTTCTCTAATGAATGTTGGATAGGGGTAGCACCCCTAGCTTACCTCAGAGATACTCAAAAGCATCCTTTGGTAGTGGCTTAGTGAATATATTGACTAATTTTTCCTTTGAGCTCACATACTCCAACATCACCATCTTGTCTTGAAATTTCTCTCGCAAGTAATGATACTTGATAGATATATGATTGGTCTTAGAATGCATTACCAGATTCTTTGATATGTCTATAGCACTTGTGTTATCACAAAATATAGTATCTAGATCAGTAATTTCCTCTTGCATACCTTCTAGTAGCTATTTGATCCATACAATATCTGCACAATTCATAACTGCTACAACATATTCAGCCTCGACAATAGACTGTGATATACAAATTTGTTTCTTACTCAAGCATGTAACTAGTCTTTCTCCTAAAAATAAATATCCTCCACTTGTACTCTTTCTATCATCAATGTTTCTGGACCAATCAAAATCAATGTACATTGTTAACTCAAAAGTTCCTCCTTTCTTTTATAGTAGACCAAAGTCCTCGATTCCTTTCAGATATCTAAATATCCTTTTCACTGCAAACATATGTGAATCCTTTGGATTGGTATAATATCTAGCAACAATACCAACTGCATGAGATATATCAAGTATTCTATGAACAACATATTGTATCTTACCAATCATTGATCAGTAGAGTGTCTCATTCACTTCCTTTGACTCTTCTTCTTTTGATAGATTGCAACTAGTGATCATCTGTGTTCCAACCGGTCTTGAGTCTTCCATCCCAAAATTATCTAGGATATTTTTGATATACTTTGATTTTGTAATGTAGATCTCATCTTTTACTTATTGAATCTGTAGTCCAAGAAATAATTTAATCTCTCCAATCATGGACATTTCAAATTCCTTTCTCATTTCTTCAACAAAATATCTGCATAATGTGTCATTACCTCCAAAAATAATATAATCAAAAAAAATCTCGGCAATCAAAATATTGTTAATACTATCACATTTTAGATAAACATTACTATTATCACTAGTTCTTTGAAATCCAATCTTGATTAGATATGCATGTAATCTTTCATACCAATCTCGGGGTGTTTGTTTCAAACCATATTGTGCCTTGTGCAGTTTGCATACCATATCCTTATTAGTATTCTTGGAAAGTCCTTTAGGTTGTTCTATATAAAATTCTTCTTCAAGAATACCATTAAGAAATGCATAATTGACATCCATTTGATAGACTTTAAATCCTTTGTAAGCAGTATATGCTAGTATAATTCTAACTCATAATCTAGCAACATGTTAAGTTTCACCATAGTCAATTCCTTCTTCTTGTGCATATCCCTTGCAAGCTAATCTTGCCTTGTTTCTAACTACATCTCCATTCTCATTCAATTTATTTCTAAAAATCAATTTAGTACCAATAACATTTTTATCTTTAGGTCTCGGTACTAAATTCCATGTGTTATTCTTTATAATGGGATCTAACTCTTCTTTCATTACTTTAACCCAGTCTTCATTTTCCAATACATCTTTAACTCTTCTTGGTTCTAATTTATAAATTAAGCATGTATTTTTTCTTACCTTGCTTCTTGTCATAATTCCTGCATCTTTGTCTCCAATTATCTTACTCGAAGTGGCATCTCCTTACATACTTGGCTAGAACAGGCTCGGTAGTCGATAGAACATCATTTCCATCATTCGGTGGTAGTACTCTTTGTTAAGCTTCCTCCTTGATTTGTGCATTTGGTAAGGTATCAAGAACATCTGGTTGAACATGTACAAATATTTGATAATCTTCAAGTTCCTTCTTGTTGTCCTCATTATTTCTCTCTGCAAATTCATCAGTTCTCACATTTGCACTTTCCACAATTTTGTTAGTATATTTGTTCAGACATTTGTAAGCTTTTCTCTTTGTAGAATATCCTAAGAATATTCCCTCATCTCCTTTAGAATCAAACTTACCATCTCTAGCATCTTTAATAATATAGCATCTACTTCCAAATACTTTGAAATAACTCAGATTAGGTTTGTGATCATATCAAATCTCATAAGGTGTCTTGTATGTACCTTTATTCAATTGTACTCGACTAAGTGTATAAGAAACAATGATGACTACTTCTCTTGAATAAGTTTGAGAAATACCCTTCTCAATCATCAATGTTCTCACACAATCCACAATGGATCTATTTCTCCTTTCAGCTATACTGTTCTATTGTGGTGTCCTCAGTGCAAACATTTGTCTCTTTATTCCATGTTCATTGCAGAAGAGTGTAAACTCGTCAGAAGTAAAATCTCCTCCTCTGTCATATCTTAGACACTTCAATTTCCTTTTAGTCTCCTTTTCAACTCTTTCCTTGTACCACTTAAACATTTGGAAAGCCTCATATTTCTCTTTTAAAAACATGACAAACATCATTCTAGAATAATTATCAAGGAACATAATCAAATATATATCGCCATAGTAGCTTTGTGTTCTCATCAGTCCACATAGGTTAGTGTGCACTAAGTCCAAAATTTCTTGTGTAACATAAGACTTACTTGTAAAACTTGACCTAGTTATTTTTCCAACTTGACATTCCTTGCACATGACATTCTCAGGTTTCTGTAATCTCAGTAGACCTCTTACTCTATTCTTTTTACTCACTTTAATTAGATTGTCAAAATTTACATGACATAACCTCTTGTACCATAACCATGCATCTTCTAATTTTTCATACAAACAACTCTTAATATATGTATCAAGGTAAAATAGGTTACCTTTAGATTGTTCTCTAGTGGCAATCAAACTTCATTTTTTATCAAATACTTTTACCTTCCCATTCTAAAATTCTGGTCGGTGACATGAATTGTTTAGTTGGCCCACACTCAACAAATTGTACTTTAATCCTTCAACCCAATATACATCATCACATCTTGTATTATTTAATATAATTACTGAACCTTCACCTTTTACAGGATATGGAGCATCATTACTAAATCTAACATATCCTCAATTATGTTCTTCCATAGTGATAAACTTAAGTGTATCACCAGTCATGTGGTGTGAACACCCACTGTCTATAATCCATGTATCATTTTTTCTTACTTGTGATATTAGGGCTTTTTCTTCTTGCTTTTCTTCATCAAAATTGTCCTTGATGGAAAATATACAAATTATTCTTTGACATCATCATTTGTGTCATCATCAGTTAGTCCTTCATTAGCAATATGCCATGACTTCTTACCTTTATTTTTGTAACCTTGAAATCTCCTGAATCTATTTTCTCTTTTGTTCTCACCTCGGTTGTCTTCCTTCTCATCACTATCATTGTCATGGCATCTACAAGCAATATTTCCAATCTTATTACATTTAAAAAAATTCAAGGGCAACTTACCTTGGTTTTTTCCTTTACCTCTCTATAGTCTTCTAGCTAGTAAAGCTTCAAATTATCTTTCATTTTCTTCATCTTCAACATACATTTCTTCTAACTCACTCTTGCACCTATAGAATCTTTCAATAGCACTACTTGCATAACCATCACTAGGTCCAGACTCCCTAGAAATTCCAATCTTCAAAGATGATTTAAATGCAAACTCAATCCTAGTAGTAGTAGGTAAACTCTAATCAAAATTATTAAGCTCAAAAGAAATCAACTTACCAATAGTAGCATCCAGTGAAACAATCATATGAATAATATATCTTAGTTCTTGTATTACAGACACTCGGACGGCATACATAGGTAACAATATCCTCAACAATTTTCTTGGCACATATTCTTCGGTTATTTGACCTTTAGTGCCTCTAATAGCATTCACAGTTTCCTTTAGTCTAGTGTTATATACCATAACATTTTCACCTTCTTTCATTCTCTTAGAATCAAAGTTACCTCTTAAGATTTCAAATTCTGCCTTCACAACATGTAGATCTCCACCATGTATCAATTCAATCTTATCCCACATCTTCTTTGTTGTATCACATCCTATAATGTCATTGAACTGCAGATCGGTGAGAGTAGATGATATATCAATCATTACTTGTGCATGTTCTTATTTTTATCTTATCTACTCACCTGTCAAATGATCAATTACTAGTGGTGTATTCTCATTGTCAACATAATATAGTGCATAGTCTCCAATACCAGATAGGTGCAACCTCATTCGGTTTTGCCATGTAGAGAAGTTATCCTTATTCAACTTAGGTACCTCCCTCTTATACATCTTTGGGTCTTTAACTCAAGTATTTTAAACTTATCTCTTGGAGTACTTAGATCGGATACCAATTGTTAGATTATTGAGCGGGGGGGGGTGAATAAGAAAACTATGATACTTTATACTTAAAAACTTAACTCTGATTCAACTCGGTAGGATAAACAATAGAAGAAACCGAATCACCAAATATCTTCAATAACTTAAGTAGTAACTTGAATAAACAATAAATAACATGAACATGAATCATTCAACACATTTGAAACCATATTTAAGAAGGAAACCCAATTTGGGAAAAACATCTGTGGGAATTGTCACCCACAAATGAAAATACTCTTTTGAAGTATGCTTGGTTAAAAGCTTGTCATGTTAAAGATTACAATACACATTTGTTAAATGTGACCATGTTAGGGGATTTACCCTAAACCCATTAATATTTTCACCCTATTAGGAGTGTCCTAGTTAGAGGGATTTGAAAACTCTTTTAGAATGTCACATTTCTCAAGGATTTTACAATAAGACTGTTATGTCTACTCGGTTAAGAGATTTTGTTGTTACAAATGCAAATAAGCAACAATATGTAAAATGATCTATAAAACTGCAACTACCTCTTGTTTGATCAGATCCTTTTATGTGCTCTCAAACTAATGGCATCAATACTTCATCAATATATTCTTTAGACTTAGATTTATCACTTCTTTTCTCTTTAGTGCATCACTCTGTAGCACTTCAAGACTTCAACTTGCAAGCCATTTATTCTTCGAATTCATCCTTTAAATAGACTCTATTTTTGCCTCTTAATCTTCTTGATTAGGTTTTCCTTAAATCACACTCAGCCATTAGATTATCTTTTTGAACTATTTCAGTGAATTGAAACTCAGTTAGTCACTTTGGCATCACCTCGGAACTTGCACTTATCTTGGAAATAAAACCTTTACTTTTACCACTTAATCTATACCATAGATTTATTCCTTGAATTTTTCCGTGCATAGATCTTGTAACCAACTTCCTTTTTGTTCTTGGAATCCTCCAGATTGTTGTAGCATTGCATTAAATGCATTCTTATCCTTGTTTCTAACATCAGTTATGCTCGATAACTAACTCTTAGTTCGGTGACTAACATGCATTGCTCAATGCTTCAATGTCTTAGTGTCCTGACCAACTTTCATAACCCTTTACCAACAGACTCTCTCTACTCAGTAACTTAACTCTTTAGTCTTATCAGCTTGCTCAATCTGCTTTACCGACTTGATAAAGTAGAAACCAATTATCTCAAGATGATCTTATCATTGCATGTTCTTTATCTATTGCCCAATTAAATCAACTCTAAAATATTTGTGAACTCAATATGAACCAAAAATCATTTTCTTGACATCAGTGACAAAATAACAACTGATCTAATTCTTCCTACAATTATGTATACCTCTAATCGTGATCTTCATCATCATCTCCATCAGTTGAGTAACATCACCAACTGGAAAGTATTTTGTAGCCACATTTCATTCCTGAGTAGAAGTGGGACACTATATCTATCAATTTCATTACCGAGTTACCTTTGTCTTCACATCATCATGATGATATTGTGGTTATTGTGGACAAGTTATCCAAGGTGGCTCATTTTTCACCTCCGAGGACTTCCTATACTACTACGTCGATAGAACATGTTTTTATGGAGGACATAATTTGATTGTATGAGATATATCGCAGGATCATTTTGGATAGATATTTAGTGCTTACTTCCATGCTATGGACATCTATCATGCATGCTTTGGGTGCGCAACTTAATTTTAGTTCAGCATATCACCCTGAGACCGATGGTTAGATGGAGTGAGTGAATCAAGTTCTAGAGGACATACTTTGCATGTATGTGATGGATCAACAATTGAGGTAGGAAGACTATTTGTGCTTTGTTGATTTTGCCTATAATAATGGGTACCATAGTTTTCTTGGCATATATCCTTTTTAGGCATTGTATGGTTGACCATGTCATGCACCTTTGAGTTGGGATTGTTTGGAGGATCATGTTGTATTGGGTCCTGAGATGCTTTAGGATATGGAGTAACAAGTGTTTTGTATTAGGTAGCATTTGGTTACTACTCAAGATTTGTTGAAGAAGTATGTCGACGCCCATAGATTGGATCGTGACTTCTCTGTAGTTGATCATGTGTTTTCTTGAGTTTGATTGTGAAAGAGCCCTATCCATTATGGGAAAGGCTCTAAGTTAGCACTATGTTTTGTTGGACCTTTTGAGATTCTCAAGAGGATCAGTCTTGTTGCCTATCACTTGGCGTTGCCACCTAGTCTATCACGCATCCATGATGTTTTTCATGTTTTTGTGTTGAGACAATTTATTCCCGATGTGACCCTTATTATGGATTTGGGTGCTTTACATGTAGAGGATAGGCAAATTTATTTGGATCCCATCTGCATTCTCCAGTATTGGGGGCTAAACCTCAGGGGTCGAGACATAGAGCAAGTAAGGGTCCAATGGGACCCGAGCGATGAGACTTCAACTACTTGGGAGGATGCTTCACGGTTGAGAGTATTGTACCCCTATATTTTTTAAAGATTCCAGGAGGAAGCCTAGGCCTAGGGGGAGGATGTAGTGCCTCTCATGGTTGCATTCTATCCCATGTGATTTTTTCTTCGAGATGGACTCTTTTTTTATCGATGTGATTATTTTCATAGTGAGATGCATTCAATGAGAGTGCTTTATTTTAGTTACCAGTATCATGGTTATTTAGATGCTAGATTATACTACTATTTACCATTTTGATCATATGTTCTTGATGATGCTATTGATGTGACATGATGCCTTATGATGATATTTGGTGTATTTTGCATTCAAGAAATAATATTATTATATTGTTGATGATGGTTTTATCTGATTTCCCAGTTTAATGTGACTATATGTTGATGGATATTTTTATTGACATTTCTCTGTTATATGCTCTTATGTTCGTAAATGATTCTTTTAATTAAGTATATTTAAATAAAATGTTTATTTAAATGATATGTACATTGAGGAGTAGAAAATGGGATGACTAGTGTCGCAACAATCTTTATGTCTGATCGTGTCAATGTTTTATTAGGCATTTTTATTATTACATTATGTGCTTCAACTATTTATATTGTGAGAAATTGCACTTGATGTTTGTGTGTTTCAATGAATGGGTACCAAGTACATTCTACCTGAGCTGCAGGATTTGAGCGTGTTTATATCCCCAATAGTGGCATAGGAGATAATATCTTTGACCCTTCATGTTTGAGCCAATATGGCTCCTATATGGGTGATGTATTTGTATTCATTATTTTATACCTTTGGTACATTTGGGTAAATAAAAATTGCATATGCATATCGTGTTTGACCAGTGAACATGTTGATGCATCTAGACTTCCCACAGTTGTCGCAAAGAAGATTTAATTAAAATGTTGATTTAATTGCCTTAAAGCTTTTATTTTAATTTTCAGACTAATTTTCCACAGTGATTCCACTTAGTAGTTATTTATTTAACTAATTTTTGGGAATTCTTTAGTTCACAAATAATTATTTAAGTTACTTTTATTTTAAAAGTCAATTTGTGGCTTTTGGCAAAAAGTGCTTTATGTTTGGAGGAAATAGAGTTATTCCTCATTCTTGTTTTTGGAGTTAGTTTGGGAGAAAACTGATCTTTTGCTCATTGGTCTTGATCTATGCGTTAGATATTCACGGGTAGCAGCTCATTGGAACCATGCCACAGTTGCTTCCATTCCTATGGATCCATTCACAATTTCACAAAGTGTTTATTTTCTCCTTACTTTTTTGGTGTTTTTCAGCTTGGTGAGAGGTAGGGCTCTTATTTTTTTAATCAATCCCCATCTATTTCAGTTGGTTTTTATTTTCTTTTTCTTCTTCGGATGATAGTGAATCCCCACTTTACTTTACGCTTTTAGCATCCAATTGGGTTTGCATTATTATATGAGGTTTTTTTATTGTAATGTTATGTCATGAAGTTGTTCGTTTTCTCCCATGATGTCAAAATTGAAATTTTGTTGGATATTTGTGTTGTTGGGTATTGTTATGCAAATGGGTTTTAATTCATGGCTTGGTTTCAAGTATCATTTGTGGACTTTTTGATGGGTGCATCATTTTGTGTGCCATCTAGAATCTATATGTCACCATGTCTAGCATGATTGATTTGTTGGATTTAGTAGTGCTCCATGTTTTTAGTAGGATTTTGGAATTGAAATGTATAGAGGAAATTCAGAGTAACTACTATCACAATTTGAACTTACCCTTTTCATGTTAAAATGTCAATTTTCATACCTTGCTAGATTTTGCCAAAATTTGGATATCTTATTGCTTTTGAGATTTGTGAGAATTTCTCATGTTTCCTTGATATGTTTGTTGGGTTCTCTTACAATCCATACTCTTGTCATAGTGGCCAATGGATTAGTTTTGTATTTGTGCCTTTTATTTGATTTCGCTCGGTTGCGTACCATGAGTATTTTGGAGTGCTTTATCCTCTAATTTTTTGTTTTCATGTTCGTTGATGCTTAAGTCATCCCATCCTTGGTATAGGCCAAGTAGACAATGTCTTTTATGCTCCTGTCCTTAGTATAGACTAAGTGGACTATTATGGTTATTCCACTCTTGGTGTAGACCAAGAGGGTGAAGTGTTTTGATTGTGTCCTCGGTGTAGACCAAGTGGACAAAGCCTTATTATTTCATGGACTTGGTGCAGACCGAGTGGACAATCCATTGTATTGGTCTATGTCTTGTGATGTTGGGCCTAGGGACTAGGTACATTGATTAGTCATGGGGAGTAGATCCTTATGTGGATGTGACATGTATGTGACGTGGATCCTGACCCATAAGTGGTTGGTAGTGGACATGTCAAGGAGTTCATAAAAAGTGAAAATATAATTAGAATGAATTGGGAATAACCAAGATTAAGTATGATCAAGTGGATACCATTGAATCCCTAAATTTTAGGATTGACCCATGCGATTCATGAAAATCGTTGAATCTCCAGATGTCATGAGTGACCTGTATGGGTGGTATTTGTTACTTGAGCCTTGGGTGCTTGCTAGTATTGATCCATGCAGGCATGGATACTCCCTATGGTTAGTACTCTCATGTATAGGACTAGTAGCAGTGAGTAGGACCCTCTTGTTCTACAAGTTGAGTATTTTATTGCATTGCACATTAGACGTTGGTCCACATGTTGAGTGTTCTCCATGTATTATCATTGTATTCTACATTCTTGTATTGTATTGGATTGTGTTCTTCCCTTGAGTTATGTATTGATTAGCGTGTGTGTATCCATTTATAGTTTGAATGTATCCCATGTGTTTGTGGTCAAGTTACTATCTCTGTGAGTATGGTGGGGTGGGCATGAGGGTTCCACATGGCAGGGTGATAGTACACTATACCACCTTTGGAGACCAGTATACAAGTGATGACCTTCTTCCTAAGAGAGAGACTTTGAGAATTGAGTGCTAAATGCTTTACTTTCACCTAGGTCATGGTTGTATGTATATTTATGCTCTTGTTGATTATATTCATTAGACTAGTTTCATTTATGTTTATGCATTTGTTCTATCGAGTGATTACTACCTCGATTTGTGTGTATTCAGTACTCCCCAATGTGGAGAAAGCTTATAGTTTAAGATATATGTTTGTATCAACAATCCTACCCAATTGTTAGACTTAGAAAACCTCATCCTAACACATTTTTAGGCTAGTTTGCACTTTGCAAGACAATTTAGTGCACATACCTAGCAATTTAGCGCATTTTCCTAATAATTTAGCACACATGGCTTTTAGAATAACACATATGAAGTTTAGTTTAGTGCATACACCACCTGTTTTAGCACATTCATCTCATATTTTAATGCATTTAAAACAAAGAGTATTTTTTGAGGGTCTATCAGAAAACTAATTTCATATTTGGATACCCTTTTTCCCCAAGATATTTCTCAAATTTTCACATGTTGAATTTCATTTCAGTATAATATAGTTTAGCTCACTTTGTATTTGGGGATTTAAAATAAGCTTTTATTTAATATGTTTCGAGGATGAATTGTCTCCTCAATTTGCAACCATCGATGATGGTCCAGTCTTGACTCGTGAGTTTTGTTAAAATGTTTTGAACTCTCACATGATAGCTTGAATGTGCCTTTCCATCCTTGCTTAGCATTGGTTGTCATGAAACCTTTGAAATTTTGTTAGTGTTCCACTTGTGCACAATCTCTTAAGGATCATTTATGTTATGTTTATGATTGCATTGGTTTCTATTGCACTTTATATGGATGTTGCATCTTATGTTTCAAAAAAAAAATTGTATGTGCATATTTGATCCATTATGTCCAAGGGTTACTTGTACCTACATTACAGTACACTTCTCCAAAACAGAGGAAAAATTTATAACTTTTTACTCTAACAATTTCAATTTCTAGTTTATACCTATAGAGAGGGTTTCCTTTTAGGCTCAGTGGTAGGTTATGGAGACTAGGCCTTCTTTTTCTTCCCTATAGTAGTGAAATAATGTATTATTTTATTTTTTTGGGCCAGAGCCTCTTCATCTTTCTTATTTTCTTACTAGGCAAGGGTTTGGTCTTTTTCACAGGAGGATCATGAGATGGTTTTTCCTACTACTCCTTATAAGATTCTTCAATTTTATTCCTTTTAGAGTCTAAGACAAGGGTTTATTTACTTTTCTTATTTTTAGAGGATAAGATAGGGGTTTCTTTGAAATATTTCCTTTGATTTTCATTTCCCACTACCTTCTCCTTGTCCTTACCCTACTTTTTTGTTTTAAGGACTTCTTAGTTGCTTTGGTTTGGGAAGGTGTAGTAACATTTGAGCTATTTTTTCCCTCATAGTATTTGCTGCAGGAAAATTTTTTAAGGGCTCCTTCTTCTCATAGGATAAGGTTTTAGATTCAAACTCAAGCTTAGAGACTTCCTCATGGTCAAAGGATCTAGAATCCTCTTGCTCTGACTTAGTCAATTGTTTACTTGTTTCCCCTTTCTCTTTTCCTTTGAATCTTAGTTTTTGGACCCCTAGCCCTAAATTTAGATGTTTAACTTTTATGACTTTAAGAAATTATTGCTAAATCATTTCTAGAATGAAAAAAATTAAACTTATTATCATAAGAAAGGTAATCAAAGAGTGATGGACCAATGATTTTTCCTTACCTTTTTTACTTCAGTAGCCATTTTGGTTAGGAAATGAGAAAAATAATATAGAACATTCACTAGTCTTCCATGTCTGAGATGGATTAGCAATTTCAAATGCTGAGAATATTGAAATTAGAGCATGTCCTCATTGGTAAAGTGTCTAATTATACATTTTGTCATTTTTTCCCACTTATTTGGAAGAGAAATCCAATTATTCTCATACTTTAAGGTGTCTAGTGGACCATCCCTAGGCCTTGTAAATTCTGCTCTAGCAAAAACAACATCATGAGTATCAGAATAATCCTCATAGTTAGTCTATAACTTTAGTTATAGCTAACATGGTGGCATCAACTTGATGTCATTTATGGTAGTTGTACATAAAGAAAAGGGAAACAAAGTATGTGAATATATGCAAGGGTTTTATCCACCTTTTCTTAATGCACAATCAGAAGCAAGATAACCCAATAGGCTCAAGTAGGACTCAAGCGCTGAGTGAGTGAAATGATCCTTCACTATAATGATTAAGAATCAAATGAATTTGGGGAATTAATATAATGATGCGAGATAAATGACTAAAATAAGAAAAATTAAGTAGTTTCAGGAAAATACAAACACACAGGAACCTGTAGTGATCATAAACGAAAAGTTTGAAACTTTATTGACTTGCGCACCAAATCTAAATTTGTTTTAATAGGAACAAAATGCCTTGGGAATTTTGTCCCCAGGGAACAAGAAGCCTAGGGTGTTCTCTTCCTTGGAAATCTACCCAAAATTTTGACTAACAGTCATGTAGATCCTAATCTCTCTAAAAAGTTTTGATAGCTGCGTCGCCTGCTCCTGCACATAGAAAATAAGGAAAAGGTTGTGGAAATGGGTTATCCTTGGTCCAACCCCTATATAGGAATAAAACTTGAAAATTAAATAAGATTTAATGAAGGAAAGTAAACAATGAAGGAAAATATTAGATCTACCTTGCCAACACCTTCATGAATGGATATTGAGATTGCACATATTCATGAAGATGCTTGTATTGTTTCTTTTTTGACCTTGAAATGTAGAAAGGAATCAATAACTCCTTCAAAAATACATGAGTCTATGGATGTCACTCCTATATATTCAATGTTGTTATGCTTGATTGAACACTTGCTATGGAAGAAGAATAGATGAGAATGGAAAAATGATCTTCTTGCTTTCTTAAGGAGCTCCTATACTTGGCCATAATGGGAGACAAGCTTTCTACAATGGAGAAGATTGCCTTAAAACTTATTTGGATGCTTTGAGAGAGACTATATGTTAGATACTTGCCTTGAAATCTTGAATTCACTTGATTGCCAAAATGCTTGAGTAAAAAATTATATTATTGGTTACCAAAAAAAGGAGAGATAGGGTGTTTATATACCTCATCAAACATTTTAAGATTCAAAATTAAGCTAGCCCGACCATGGGATCTAATTTCCCATCGAAACACTGCAATGGGGCTTTGGTTCAAATTTGAGCCCAATCCTATGAGTTCCTAGGAGAAAGCACCAAGATTTGAATGGGAAGCCGAGAAGATAGGGTAGATGTAAGATAAAGAAGAAATAGGTAGTTGGATCAAGCATAAAAGACAAAAAATCTTGAAATTGCCAAAATAGGACCTAACTGAGCATCTAATTATGGGTATTAAATTTTTAGCATGGTACATTTTACCACCACTTTAGTGGGAGTATGATACAAACTCATGCTCATGGTAAAGTATATCAATGCATTGGAAAAACTTTATCATGGTAAAGGAGATAAGGAAACACTGAGCCCCGAAGTAACTTATGTCCTCATCTAATTGAAAACCAATACAGAGAGAGCCTAGTAAGGTATTGCCTTACTACGGATCATGCTAATGGAAAATGTTGCTAAAAAAGACGGAGTTGATAGTCTAGCGAACTATGAGATCCTAGTCAACCCATAAAAAAGGGATCGGTCCTTAAGGGAATCCTGTCTCCATTAAGGGATCCAAAAAAGTGATCAGTTAAAGGACCAAATGAAAATGGTTAGTCAAATGACCAAAAGAAAGAGAGAATGATAGATCAGTCTTAGGATCCACTGAATAATGCACAAGGCATGAAAGGAAAAACAAAAGGAAAGAATGGTCTCCTTGGTCATCCACATAAGAGATTGCATTGAATCATTGTGTGTGTGTGTGTGTAAAATGTAAAACAAGGAGTGGAATGTATGCCCCTATGTTAAAACAATTGCAAATGCCTTAACGAGAGCAATTGATTTAACAGATCATACATGAATCCAAAAGAAATGTTTCCACTATGAGATGCCCCCAAGAAAGGATAAACCAAGTGAAATGAACACATGGAAAAAGAGAGCACGGAAGGGAGATACTAACTCTGGGGTTAGTATGATCATATGATAACTCATGTATATCATAATTATATCATAATGAACTACCATCATCCCCAAAAGGTAGTAGAACTACAAGCATACTAGAAGAAGGTCACATAAGAGATACAAAGGAGAGTGTTTTTGGGCCAGCATTACAAATACCAAAAAGAATGGTAGCTATTATTTTGTTTCATCCCTAATAAGACAACACAAAGGTACATTTACAAATAGTGGCATATGCACGACATAAGATGTATATGGAATAGAGAAGAAATGAGATACAAATAGAGGAATGTCACAACAGGTTGATTCATTTATCACCTTGCACTAATGGAGAAAAAAGGGTCATCTAAAGAAATCTATACAAAATATATAACAAGTAGTTGATCACAGGGGAAGCACATTACAACAGGAAAATGCAAAGGAATCAAACGTATAAAAGGAGCTAATAAAGCATATTGCTTGCTCCCCCATCTTGGTCTATACTATTTAGGGAAGGTGGGAAATATGCACGAAAAACAACATCAAGCATGGAAGATGGAATGATATCCATTTCCAAACAAGGACCATGCTCTAAGGATGAATCACTTTATTTTTCACAAGGATTAAGAGATAATTGTTTTGCAAATCTAACTGGTAAATCATGATTAAAGTCAATAAGCTTATAAAAATCATCAAAATCAATAGCATGAACATCATTTGTATTAGAGATATTGAAATCATAATCAAGATTATCTTCTTCATCCAAATTAAGAAAAATAGTATCTCTAATATCATCGTGTTTGGTTAATTTCATTCTTTAAGATTAACTTCCTCCCTTGGGCTATGCATAGGCTGATCAAATGGAATCAAAGCATCAATAGGTGTCTTAGGGGAGGAAAGGTTTTTGGAAGCACACTCATAGGGTCTAGCATGGCATTTATAACAATAGTCACAAGCACAATGGGTACGTTTGGTTTTGTTTGAAATTTGGTTTGGTTTAGGATCAATCAACATTGGGTCACTTTTCTTCTTTAGGAGGAATAATGGAAAGCACAACACTAGATTGAGAAATAGAAATTGTAGAGTGTTTATAGGATATAGGAGGTGGAACTGAAGAATAAATAGGAGGTGTGGAACATGTATGATGAAGTCCAGGTCTAGGGAAATGATATGCAACTATAGGATAAGAATTGCTAAGTTCACAAATCTTCTTAATCTTCAATTTTTGATAGGATGAGAAATAGTTGTCTTTGCGAGGTTGAAACTGTTGAGGCATGTAAGGCCAAAAGAATTCAAAGTCAAAGTTCTTTCAAGTAGCTAAAGGTTGATAAATACTATGATTAATCATGATGATTTCTCCATCACGGGGAAAAAACACCTGTGGATAAGAGAGGATATATCTTTCATGGAAGTGAGCCAAGAAAGGCCAAGTATAACTTGAAAATGATTATAAGTTGGGATGACATATAAGGTTTTCTTACCAAATTCTACATGGAGAGTAATAGAACCATGGTTAGGATAAGTGAAACCATTGAATGTTTTGATCATCACATCATATTTGTCATAGAAAGCTCGTTAAAGTTGCCTAATGTAAAGATGTTCTTAAGTTATAACATTCACCATGAAAGTAGTTTCTATATGAACTCCATGAGAAGGAAGACTACTAATCTTTGAAAATATGTAAATAGGACCATTAGGTGCCCTTTTAGTATCACTAGGATCAAAGGTATTGCAAATGTCAGGCTTGGATTTGGGTTTAAGTTTGGAATGATAAATTAGGTTGACAACATTATTGGCTTTGGTATACTCCGTTTCATAGGTCACAATGGTAGGAGTGTCAAAAACATGGGTAGATGAGGAAGTAATAGACTCAATGGTATTGGTTTAATGATAAGGTAAAGGGTTGGTATAGATTTTTAAACTTTGGTTAGGAAGGGAAACAAACTTGTTTCCTTGATCGTTAACACCCTCAACATATATAGTATTAGAATCAATGAGGTCTTGAACAATAGTCTTCAAACGGTAACATTTTTTTCAGTTTTATGACCAAGTTGATGATGATATTGGAAAAAAGAATTGGGATCAAAGTTCTTGTTTTTTTTTTTTGGAAGAATCAACTTGCTTAATAGGAGGAAGTGTTAATAGACTAGGATTAATCAAATTCAACATCACCTTGTGGAAAGCTTAAGAAAGAGGTGTAAAATTATGAGAAGGCTTAGAAAAGATGATAAAGGAGTCATACCTTTGGATTTTGTTTCCACTTGTGCATCAACATTATTTGATGAATTGTTGATATTGATGAAGCCTTTTGGTTTTTGAAACTTTTGAAAAGACTGAGATGGAACATCACTGTTATTGAATGAAGCCATTGGAATGGCTCTCTCAAATTGACTCACTTGAAGCTGATAATTATGAAGCACTGCACATAATTAAGTAAAAGAGGAAAATTAAAAAACCAATATATTATCCCTAATGTCTCTTTGTAAACTAGCAATGAAAAGACATTGAATATCAACATCATGCACAAGATAAGAAATCTGATAATACAAATGCTTAAAACTACTAATGCAACCAGTCACTTTTTCTTTAACACCTTGTTTAACATGCATTAAATCAGTCAAAGAAATCTTAGTACCACATTATTTTAAAAAAATTAAATGAAAGCATCAAATTTTTTTTGAAAATAATCAATGGAATAAGGAGGCAAATAATAATATCATTGCAAGGCCTTGTTTTGAAAGGTTCTAGTAAAAAGTTGAGCAATGAACCTATAATCATGTGAAAATTCACTACACAATGTTTGAAAGGTCTTAACTTGAGTCAAGGGATCATCTTTATCATTACAAGTCTCTAAGTGAGGTATTTCCATGTGTTGAGGGATAACAACATGGATAATGTCCAAGGACAAAGGGATACCAATGTCACATGTAGGGATGTTTAATTTGGATTCATTCGTAGAGGATATTTTTTGTTTCAAAGAGGAAATGGTTTGTTCAAGACTATTAATAATGGAATCGACAGAGAGGTTGGTATGAGACATATGTAAAATGTTGGTAACATTATGGGAAATGGAAGGAACATTAGAATGTGAAATGAAACATTATTGTAGGTAGGCATGGATGAAGGTTGTGAAACACATGGAATAATTGAAGGAGGAGGAACAATAGGATTGGGAATTCTTTGAATAACAACATGAATAAGATTAGTGTTTGAAACAAATGTATTCATCATTGGTGGAGAATAGGTAGAAATACCAGGTAAAGAGGTAGTAATAGGAAGGGAAGTATCAACACTAATGGGAGGTTGAGTGAAATTGTTATGTATGTGGAGCCTAACCAGACTTAGTTTCTTTCGGCATGGTTTCCCCCCAGACATATCTATTTGGGCCCCATGCTCGGGGTCAAGGGGTAGAGCCCCTTGCGGGGTCCTGGGGAAGCGCCCCAGGCGGGGTCAAGGGGCAGAGCCCCTGATGGGGTCAAGGGGCCAACAATGATTTAATAATATTGTAAAGGGTCGACCATTGATTTTCTATTAGTCAGAGTATTTTTTGCCCTAATTAGGTTAGGTCAAATATGATTGTGAAAAAGGCTTAGGCTTTCGAGATTTCATTGTATGAGGGATTTTCATAGCTTTCTGTGATGGTATTGAGTTGCAGGTTTCAGATTATAATCACTAGATAATAATAAATATATTGGACTCGCTGTTGGTGGATGTAGCCTAGGGATTGGGTGAACCACGTTAAATATATGCATCTTTGTGTTCTCTTTTGTGTTTATATTTGCATTTTTCTGTTTATTATTCTAACAAGTGGTATCAGAGCGAGGTTTTTTTGTTCATTCTTTCATCTATTCTCTGAAGTAGGTCTCACAAGTTAGTGGGAGAGTCTCTCAGTTAAGTGGGAGAAATGGAAAATGAGGGTAGGCAGAAGGTTGATAAATTTAATGGGTAGAACTTCCAATTATGGAAGATGCAAATGGAGGACTATCTCTATCAAAAGGATCTATGGCAACCATTAGAGGGAATAGCCAAGAAAGAGGCAACAATGTCTAAGGAAGATTGGGATATTTTGGATAGGAAGGAACTGGGGAGTATTCATTTATGCCTAGCACAATAGGTGACATTCAATATTACTAGAGCAACGACAGCTAAAGATCTGATGGAAACCCTAGCGAAGTTGTATGAAAAGCCTTCAGCTTCAAACAAGGTATTTCTCATGAAGTGTTTATTTAACATGAAAATGGTAGAAGGTGGATTAGTCACTGATCATTTAAATGAATTTAATACAGTTACAAGTCAGTTAACTTCAGTTAAAATTACCTTTGATGAAGAGGTTAGGGCTCTCTTGATTTTGTGCTCTTTGCCAGAAAGCTGGAATGGTTTGGTAATGGCTGTTAGTAACTCTATCTCTGGTTCTAATACCCTAAAGTTTAATGATGTTGTTGGTGTTATATTGAGTGAGGAAATTTGTAGGAAAAGCTCAGGGGCATCCACATCGGGTAGTGTATTGAACGCACAAAGCAGAGGCAGAACAAGAGACAGAGGAAACAACTTTGGAAATCATTGAAAATCACGAGGGAAGTCAAAGGGAAAGAGGTCTCAGTCAAGAGGACCTAGCGACTGTTAGTACTGTGGAAAACCAGGACATAAGAAGAAAGATTGTTGGTCTCGGAAGAAAGATCAAGGAGACAAACACGATGGAAACAAGGAGGAAAATGTGGTAAGTAACAAATCCGAAGAGGATGATTTGCTCTTGTCTTTAGAAAATGTTGATGATTCATGGGTGTTAGATTCAGGGGATTCATTTCATGCTACACCCCATAGAGATTATTTTTTTGATTATGTCCAAGGGGATTTCGGGCTAGTTTATTTGGGAGATAATGAACCCTGTCAAATTGTTGGAAAAGGTAGAATAAAGATTAAGTTGCACAATGGGAATCATTGGCTACTACAAGAGGTAAGACATGTTCCAAGGCTGAGTAGGAACTTAATTTCAGCAGGGCAACTTGCTGATGAGGTTTGCACAGTTACTTTTAATGATAAAAATTGGAAGGTTTCAAAAGGTTCCTTAGTAGTAGCAAAAGGTGTGAAAGTTGGCACCTTATATCTTTGTACAAGACATACTGTTCCCTCTACTTTAATTTTTTCAGAGAAAAATGAATGTTCAGGAACAGTTGTTGTAATTGAGCAGATAGAACAAGAGACAGTAGCTGGAGATTCTAAAATAGTGTTGTGGCACAATAGAATTGGGCCCATGAGTGAAAAAGGTATGAAATTACTTCATTCAAAGAAAGTTCTACCAAGTTTGAAATGTGTTAATATGGATTTATGTGAAAGTTGTGTGTGTGGAAAACAAAAGAGAGTTAGTTTTGTAAAGAGTGGGAAGGAAAAGAAAGATGAAAAATTAGAGCTTGTGCATATAGATGTATGGGGTCCAACTTAGGTATCTTCCCTTGGTGGCTCTCAGTATTATGTTACATTCATTGATGATGCAACTAGGAAAGTATGGATATATTTCATTAGACATAAATCTGTTGTATTTGAAACTTTTAAGAAATGGAAAAGCTTGGTTGAAAATGAGACTGGAAAAAGATTAAAATGTCTCAGATCTGATAATGGTGGTGAGTATTGCAGCAAAGAATTTGAAGATTATTGTGCCTCT